>CANXYC010481605.1:0-17365 GCA_948193065.1 Aleurites moluccanus
GTTGTGGTTATCTATAGAAGTGCTTATATTGTGTTTTTAGCAGCAGGGCATGCTCCTTAAATAGAGGAGATGCTGCCCGATTTTTGTTGGATTGTTTAAGCTATATTAAGCTTATTTGTGTATGCATGCCATATAGTATAGTTTATGGGTTCTTCGCGGTACTGGTAGCATAAGCATCACCCGTACCCTAGGACCATCATGGCTCCTAAGTTGGGCTGTGACAGGGAAACTGTCACCAAGATATGTGGGGCCATTTGAAATCCTTGAGAAAATTGGCAATGTAGCATATTTATTGGCTCTTCCACCTAATCTGAGCCATGTTCATCCGATGTTTCATATCTCGATGCTACAGAAGTATGTGCCTGATCCATCACATGTACTAGAAGTGCAAGATATTGGGGTTAATGAAGACTTGTCATATGAGGAGCTACCAATAGAGATTGTGGATAAAAAAAATTAGGAAATTACGAAATAAGGAGATCCCAATGGTAAAAGTATTGTGGAGGAATCAGACTATAGAGGAGTGTAATTGGGAGAGTGAACAGAACATGAAAGCCAAGTATCCATTCCTATTCCAACTTTGAGGTACATATTTATTTTAAATTCGAGGACGAATTTATTTGAACGAAGTATAGTGTAATACCCTAGAAAATTTTCATAAGAATATAATAACATAACTAGTTATTGGATTAGGAACACCGATATAATTAAGAAAAATTTTTGAACCTCAATCAGGTCACATTTGCAACACTGTCCCAAAAAACATCGGTGTTAATTTTACTGCCCAGAGAAATAGCAGTTCGGTTGACTGATGAATTTCTGATTAAGAAAAAAGGTAAAGAATCATATATATATATGTGAAATTTTAGTGAAAAGGAAAAGTTGAAAAATATTTTGGAATACTGAAAATTTGAGAAATGGCAAAATTGTAAATAAGTCAAACTTTAGGGGTATTATGAGAAACCCACTGTCTGAGTTCCAGAATGGCTCCGAAACCATTTTTATAACAAACTACAGATAAAAAAAAGTCATTTCAGTTCCCACTTTGAAACTTGATTTTCAACAGAATTGTCATAATAAATTACATAAGAAAGTGGGGTCAAAGTCCAATTATTGAATAGTTTAAGGACCTAAATATAATTTTCTATTAACCACCTATATATGCATGCCTTAGAGATTTTTTTGTTCATCTTCTTCCTTTGCTCTTGCTTGGACGAACCACCAATTCCATTTCTCCCTTCATTTTTTATGCAAAAACCTAAGAAAAACCTATAGAAAACTTGAAACAAACCTTTGTTATTCCATTTTCCAACCTTAATTCACTTGGAAAATAAAAGAATTTCAAGAACTAACACTTTTTAGATTTCAAGTGGCTCACCATTGAAAGGTAACAAGTTAATTTCTTTGGTTTATTAGATGATTTAGGTGTATTAGATGTTAAATAGAATGGATTTTGTGTTCAACTGCATCAATTGATGCATCTGGTGATTTTTCCTCAATCTGAAACCCTAATTCAAAGTTGTGTGAATTGAAACTTTGAATTAGTGTTAGTTAATGTTTAATAAGCTTAGATTATGTTAATTGGATGCTAATGGATGGATAATTTGTGATTGGTTTGATGTAAAATATAAAGAATTGGAAGATTGTGATTTTTGCCTACTTTAAGACAATTGGTGGAAAAGCAAGCTTTCAGGCTAATTTGAAGTGTTAGGTGAGTTTAATATGCATTATTTAACTTGTCTATTGCATTGATTTGATGATTGAAAACTTTCTCCAAAAATTATGTCTTGGTCGAATGCCTTTAGGCCATTTCCCTTGTAAATTTGTTCTTGTTTTTCACTTGTTTTCTATGACAATTTATTCCTTTGTGTATTGTTTATTGATGAAAACCAAATGCCTATTTAAGAACCTACATTGTGTATTTGTTGATTGATATTGGGGCAATTTCAATGTTGCACCAAAACCTTATCCAAATGCCTAATGAATATTTCACACTAAGTGTTCAATGAATTGCCTAGTCTAAAAATCCATAGGCCTACCATTTGAATGTCATTATCGCCAGTGATATTGGCATTCCAATTGAGCTAACTTGTTGACTTTGATTATCTAACTTTTGATTAATTCCAATGTTAATTGCTATTCTTATTACCATTGTTTATTGTATCTTCTATTGTTTATTCATTACTTAATTGCAGTCTCATTTGATTAATTCACGAGCTATTGATATTTGATGAGACCATTGTTGTTTATCTAATGACTTGTTCTATACCTATATTAGTTCTAATGTGATATGACAAAGCTTCCTTTCCGACAGGGTAGCGGGTATATACCATCGGTGATGTGCACATTGTATACTGGATACCCTAGCTGGGAAGGGGTTATAGTCCTAGTCATAAGACCTGATTAGTCTTATGTATATTGATATGAGATTGATTAATGTTATATGAATTTTATGGCCCATTATCTGTCTTATCTACATGAAATGAGCTTCATTGACTTGTTTATTGATTCTGTATACTTTCTTTGTAACCTAGTTCTTTATTCTGTAATTGGTGTGCAACTTATTATTTTATTGATTATCTTCCTCTCATTTATTATTATCTTAGCTATTTCCTTTGGATGATGCATATTAGATTCACTGAGTATTTAATACTCACCCCTTTCAGTTGTTTCCCCTTTCCAGGTGTAGAGTAGTAGGCATAATCCCAACTTTTAGTTCCCTATGGATTCCTGCAGTATCAATAATGACTGTGTAAATATTTTGACACTGTATTTTATATATATTTTAGTAGCTCCATGGATTTGTATAAATGGCATAGTAAACTTTATATATGTATACATGACATAATGTGGAGTTTAAATATTGTTATGGCATGTGATGATGATAATTACAGCTAAGTGTATAATGAATTACAAACAGACTACAAAATGTTAGAATGAAATTTAATTAAGAAATTGATTAATTAATTGATAGTAATTGATTATAGGATTTGATACTGGGTACTACGGGTGCCAGTGGCCTCTGGCATCTCCTGTATTCTAGGACCGTCATGTTCCAAAATCGAGACATGACAGTAACCCTACCTTGAATCATTGAAATCAAATGTGACTTTTTCTTATTTTACCAATGCTCATTTGCCTTTGTTTCATTGAATTTAATTATTGGATGCTGATTGATATTTTGATTACAATAAGAAGATATCGATTCCCAATGTGCTTAACATGTGCTTACATGACAAAACTTCCTTACCAATGGGATAATGGGTAAATATCATTAGCATTGTGCACAATGATTATTTCACAGGACCCTAGCTAGGAAGGAATTTATCCTAACCATAAGGTCTAATCAACCTTATGTTATGACATTGAAATGGTTATGCTATTTTATAGTAACACTATTGTATTACTGGATCTCAAGGCCCTTCATTTTGTCATGTTATGCTATTGTGAGCATGGTATTTATCATGAAACTTGAACCTTGTTTATTGGATTACTTGTTTGATCCTTATTTCTTACTTTCTTAAAATGATTTATTGAACTTGTATTGTCTTAACCTTTATTGGATCTAGTATCTATTGATATCTTATCTTACATATGCATATTAACATATTTATTTCTCACTAAGTTTTATACTCACCTATGCCTATTTGATAATTTTCAGGTTTGAAAGTATAAGGCTAGGATTTCAAGGTCCTTTCCTCCAAATTGGAACCAATAAGATTATATAATTATTGTATATTTTAGGACATTTAGTTATTCTAAATGCTCTATGGTATATGAAGTATTGAGGAATATGAGTTAGTATATATGTAAATGTAAAATTACTATATAACACTTGTGGAATCATTGATATGAATGCAAATAAATGGTAATTGGGAGAGAGTGTTCATATGAATGTTTGGTAATAAAGGAATGCGTAAGTAAAGAGTAACCATTGAATAAAATGACAATTAATTGACTACATCAATATGTTTTGAAATGATGAGAAATTAAATTATCGATATTGAATTGGATTATAATGAAATTAAGTAAAGAAATATGAAAATAGTGAAATGGGATTTAGAAGTGCCATGTATATTTAATTGAAACATAAAGTTGAGGATATAAGGGTGGTGATTATTAGGAGTGTAAAATTTTATGCAAATTATTTATTTGGTTATATGTTGAAAATAATTTGGAAATTATGTTAATTTTACAAAGGAAACTCCACCAAAATTTTTGTAAAATTTATAATTACGAAGTAAAATTAAATTATCATTAAATGGATTTAATTATTGATAATTAACATTGCATTAGTAAGGGGTTCTATGGGTATCTGGAGGCTTTAGGCTTACCCGTGCCCTAGGACCGTCATGTCCCTAAATTTTGGGATGTGACATTTTATTTCTCAAACTTGATTGATAAATTGATGTCTTTAACCGTGCCCATGGAATTATAAGGGATACTTGCTCTGTCTACAAGAATGGGTGCGTGAACATAAACATGGAGATTATAATAATACTATGATATCTCTCTGGGTACAAATATAAGGGTTGCCAACTCATTATCGAATGAAATAGATGGAAATGGAGGTGGGTTTTTTGCTAAGGGAGGTTTCTGAGACAACCATAGTAGGTGTACAAAGGTATCAATATAGTATAGTCAAGTGTAAAATTGCAAAAGATGTTATGAAGCTATTGAAGAAGGGACTGAGGGTTTCAAGCGGATCCTATGAATCTTTTTGGGTGAATTTTAAATATGAACGGTTGTCGCTGTTTTATTATTATTATGGAATGATCGAGCGTGATAAGCATGGATGCAATAGGAATATCTAAAATGAAATTGCTAGGAAAGATATTGATATTCCTTATAAAGGTTGGATGAGGGAAAATCAGGTTGGATGGAAATTGGCATTGAATAACTCTGTGATGTTGAATAAGAAGGATTATGCATGTTATTTGCCTAAGCCAACAAATGGATCAGAGGGTAAGATACCTCCTATGTATTATGTTGATCAACTATCTACATTAATATGTGGGCAATCACTTTATGATATTCAACCCACTTCTTTTATAAGGGTGTTGGGGTCAACCAAATGTTGATAAATGAGTATATTTTGGTTTATAGGAATTGAATAATAATGACCTGGTTATTCCTCTGGTAGTGAAGAATCATGCATCCTTAAAGATAAGGATGTAATAACTTCAAGTCCTCAAAGAATTATTTTAGCATCTACTGTTAATAATATTGTATTTGATGAATAAGGTTAGCAAGTTGAGTTGGGTCGCCAATATAGTTGCTGTATTCAAGAAGAATCAAGATCTAATAAAAAGGCAGTTGTAACGACAGTCCTAAAATATATAAGACTATGGTTATACTCGCAAGTGCACGAGGTTATTATAGTTTTAGCGATAAGGACACTCATGGTCGTTCTCTACCTTGGAAGGATTGGTCGGTGTAAATGCAATTGAAGTTTGTCACATTTTAAAATAATAAATTAAAATTCTAAACACTATAATCAAGCTTTGTGATTAATTGTGATAAACATTAAAAATCAATTAAAGAAAAGAGCCAAAGAAGTAAATGACTCAAGGGGGAGAGAGAGAAAAAGAGTGAGCAAAGTGAACATATAGTAAAAGTGAGCAAGATTGAGAGACTTTAAAGAAAATAAAATAAAAGGAGCAAAAATAGCACAAATAACAAATAACAATTTGGTGTTTAAAGTGATATATATGAATAGAGTCTAGGGTCATTAACTTTCGTAATTAAGTTTAGCATGCAATGAATTTATATCTAACAACCTAGAATTGAATCTAAATAATCATATTAAAGAAACACCTAATTTGAATTAACATTACGTCTTCGATTTACTGTCTTTAAAAAATTTATTAGTTTCTTTCTTGATTTAAATTCATACCCTAGGTCTTATTAGATAAAAATCGGTGTATGAATAGTTGTCCATCACTAATAATTTTAATTAAGCACATTATTAAATTGATTAAATTCAAGATATTAAGATATAAACCCTAATAAACATCACCTAATTAGTTCCATTAAATCCCCTAGAAAATGATAATTTAGTTTATGCTGGAATCAATATCTATAAACACATTAATCAATTCAATTATATTCATCATGATCAATGAATACATACAATTAAACAAATTAAGAGTTTAAGGAAAAATAATTCTTATTCCAAAGATATTCGATTCCAAATTGATACTCGCGATCACAACACTCCAATCCGAAATTAATCCAAATAAATAATAAAAAGTAATTATAATTGATGGTTGCAATCTTAGAAAATAAAGAATTGAACTATCACTAAATATGATCCCAATTACAGGGAGAAGATACAAAGAAATAAAACCCCTAAATTAAACTATTGTTGGTGGCTAAAAATAAAAGAAAATAGAAATGAAAACTTGCTACTGTCTACTTAGAACTGAGAAGATGATATTAAGATAGAAGAAAATGTTGGCCTTTAAGCTTCTATGCACTCTTCTTTATTTGGCAAGTAAACCATATCCCCCTTTTTGTCCTTCAATTAAGTTTTTATGTTGGAAAATAAAATCCTAATTGATCATTCCATATTTGCTTTAAATTCAAATATTTTGAATTTTAAAATTAATTCTTCAATGCACTGTTTTGGCTTAGAAAACTCTGATTTAAAATACCAAGCTTCACGGGCGTGATAAGAGTATTACATTGGCTTGGATGGTTTAACATTTAAGTTCAGGGGCTTGAAAATATTGCACGGGCATGAAGGGGATAAAGGTTTGGTGGACATGAGCTTGCGGGAGTTTGGGCCATGGCATGGACGTGAAAAGGGCATGGCCGAGAGTGAAACAAGCCCACACAGGCATGAATCAAAGCCCTCATGGGTGTGTTCATTTGGCAAGCTCGTGTGAGGCCATGAAAGGGAAGCCCACACGAGCTTGTCACTTCTGCAGGGGCTTGTGGCACGGGCTAGAGCTCATCACATAGGCTTAGCCTAAGTCCATACTTCCAAACTTTCTTTGATGGTTTTGGACTTTTAGATTGGGCTTACTTTTGCACTAGGAATTTGATAAAAATATTTGCAAAATAGCGTAAAAAAAAGAAAGAAAACTAGGGCTAACTTTTAACATTAATTTATTAAAAGAACATGTAGAACAACGACCATCAGTCCGTTACCAACTCGAAATCGAATCACATCTCGACAAATATTACTTAATAACAATAAAAACTAAATAAAAATACTATAATATTATTAAAATATATAGAAAAAATAATGACAAAAATGTATTGATCAATTCCCCAAACTTAAGTCATTGCTGGTCCTCAAGCAAACTAAAATAAAAGACATGCTTAGTTTTAGAATAATTTGAGAATTAAGAATATAATACAAGTAAAATATAAAGTATTTAATATAATTATATATCAATAATTCACACCCCTAAAAACATAAAAATCATTAAAATTTGAAAATAATAATTCAACATGGTGGCTAAAAATCGATTCTCTAAAACCTTACATTATCTTAAGTGTTTAGAAATTTAAAATTTAAAGTACTCAAAAACCAAAACATATATAATTATTATTATAGGCTTGCTAGTTTATATAATTTCCACTACTAAATCACAATTTCAAATTTTACATCTAAAAGTCTTTTCATTTGGTAGTAATGGAATTTAAGTAAAAAGATAATAAATAAAAACAAAAATAGGCTAAAAGAACTTAAGAGCATTTCAACAATGAATACAAATAAAAATAATAATGAAAAGCTCACCCATCTTTCTAATCAAAAGTTTAAATCATAATCCTAACTCTTTATTTCTTATATCTATGCCTTAAGAACATGTATTTTATTTTATTTTTCTTTCTTTTTTATTATAACTATTTTTTCAATTTTTCATTCTTTTACTTTTAGTTGCATTTTTCACAAGTTTTTATAAATTTTCAAAGCATATAAGGTATACATACAAAATTGAATATACCCAATTTTTTGAAGTAACTGAAATTGCTACCCATCAATAGATTCTCCCCACACTTATTCAAATACTCTAATACATTATTAAAATGCTCTTAAACCCTAAGGAAAATGAAGATGACATTTTAATGGCTAGCTCATATATAAATATTTTTAAAGAAATAGATATATAATAAATAGTTCAAAGAAGTTTATCTAATGGAATTCATAAAGATATATATTTTTTTTAAATTAAATGATTAACCCTAATTTACCTTTATTATTTTCAAAATTCAAAATTACTACATTTATATGGTCTCAAAAAGTATTTAAAAGCAAGTTCTAGAATAATTTCAATATGATGGTCAACACTTAACAATAATAAGATTGATTAATTTTATCAATAAAAAAAAGGCTCAAAAATCACATTAGAGAAGAAAAAAATAAGCATATGAAATTATAATTCTAAAAATTAAATATCAATTATATAACTAATAAATAATAAATTATTAAACACAATTATACCAAAACTATATTATTCCACAAGTTCATATTGTAATTTAAAAATATTTATAAACTAGGCATTTTTATTTGACAAAAAAAAAATTATTTTAAGCAAAAATGAGGTAAATAAATAAAAATAAAGTAAATAAGCAAAAAATTATTTATTCCCTCCCCCACAATTAAAATATCATTGTGAACACTGGTTTTTTACACCCCTCAGACTCGTATCAAGTGAAACGACGCTAATCGGAACCAAACCCGCTCACAGACGGACTCAGGAAGCATCAGAACGGGTCAGAGCCTTTGTTGCCACCCTGAAGGGGAGGCATTGCTGCCCTCCTTAAGGGGCAGTGCTGCCACCCTTTGGGCGGTGCCGCCACCCCTCTTTGGCGGTGCCGCCGAACCATTTATGTGCTTGTAATACCCTAGGAAGCCCCATCTTGTAAGTATGAATTGATTCTCAGTTTATAGTTTAAAAGCATTGAAATGATGAGAAATAATTTTAGAGACACAATTAGAAAGCAAATGCAAAACTTTTTCAGAAATCGTCGGTGTCGAGAATACTGCCGGGAAAATAGCAGTCCAGCTAATTTAAGAATTTCTGATCCAAACCTGGGGGATTAAATAATTTAATTTTATGTGAAATTATGGTGAAAAGAAAGAGTTGAAAAATATTTTAGAACACTGAAAATAAGAGTAATGGTAAAATTGTAAATAAAGGCAACTTTGAGGGCAATTTTCGAAATCAACTATCTGAGATCCAGAAATGATCCAGAACTATTTTTAAACAATAGAACAATTAAAATAAGGTATTTCACTCCCCACACTTGAGGTTGAATTTAAATAGAATAGACATAATAA
This sequence comes from Aleurites moluccanus, assembly GCA_948193065.1. NCBI lineage: Eukaryota > Viridiplantae > Streptophyta > Magnoliopsida > Malpighiales > Euphorbiaceae > Aleurites > Aleurites moluccanus. Next base: position 9,296 of record CANXYC010481605.1, read on the forward strand.
ATTACAGAAAGTTTTGGGGTCAAAAATACAAATAAAAAAAATTTGGGCCAAAAGTGTAATTAAATAAAGTTGTGGGACCCACCCTTTCTAGAAATAGGACAAGGTGGCCAGCCATTATGGTGGAGGAGGTGATTTTTTGATAGAAAAATGATTAATTGATTTATTAATTAATTAAATAGGCGTCAAATAAACCAAATTCTAGAATTTTCTATTATTTTTTTATCTTCAATTTTTGTTGGCTTTTGAAAAGATGAGAACTATATGTTGGCTGTCATTTTTGGAGAGGGGAACCGAGACATGGAGGGAGAGAAAAGCCAAACAAATATATCTTCCAACATTTCCAAAGAATCAACCAAAAATAGATAGGAAATGGAAGAAAGAAGAAGATTTATGAAGAAAATAGGATAGAAAAGTAGTGTTCAAGCTTTTAGTGGAGCAAAATGAGGTGGGATTCAAGTATTTTGATTTGAGGTAATGATTCTAAACTTATCATTTTTAATTGTATATAAGAGTTCTATAGCATGATTTGGCAAATAATTGAGGTAATTAAGTTAAAAATGTAAGGAATGAGTTAGGGTTTATATAAGTTCTGAATTCTGTATTGATGCAGTAACTTTAGGCTATTATTCTGAAATTTTAATGATTGAATTTAAGGATAGTTAAAACATGAAAGTTGTAGATAAATAAGTATCTGTAAAAGAAATTTGTGAAATTCGAAGGGATAATAGAGTTATTGGGTAAAAACTGTGACTGGTCTGGAATTAGGGTTATGGAACAATGTTACTCTATTTTTATTGTACATACTGATAGAGACAAAATTAGAAGAAGTGTTCAACATTAAAAGTGTTCATTTATGTCTTATATATAATCTTGTAAAAGGATTTTGTAATTGGAATTGTGGTTTATAGGATATTAGGTTTGTAATTGGAATTGTTGTTTATGGGATATTAGGTCATAAGTATAGACTGTCCGGATTGACTGTTTAACAAAACATAGGTTACATAATTCTATTAATTTGAGAACCTTAAAGTTTTAATTAGAGAAAGTGTTAAAAATACAAAATGTTCATTTATATGTTATATAAATTTTTGTAAAATGGTTTTGTAATTGGATGAGTACGGAATTAATTATAGGCATAAAAATAGGGCATATCTGGATAGAGATTTCAGGGCAGTAATTTTAATTTGGAAATTCACTAATAATTGTACAATAATCCAAAAATTATAAAATTTGAATATATTATAATTTTATGTGTCTATTTTCAATAGGAAAAGAAATTACAGTAATTGGTTAAGTATTGATTGAGTTATTAGTAAAAAAATATAATCTATCATAATAAGATTACAGGCATAATGTAGAGTAGCAGGGCTAGTTATAGGCCTAAGTTTAAATTAATATCATAAATTTTGTAGTAATGATTTTAATTTGAACTTTGGATATGTTAGAACCTTATATGTTAAGTTTAATTAGGAAAAATAATTAAAGCAATTGGATAATTGTAGAGAGTGATATGAGTAATGGAACACAGGCTGCCAGTAAGGTTCTTTATAGACAAAATCCTAGTAACTTGGAAATTTGAGGATTTTTCTTTAATATAAGTATAAGTAATGTAAGTTTATGTTAAATAGTATCTAAATAGAAATTAATTGGATATGTAGAGTCAAGAATGAATAAGAGATGCCATGGGTACCAAAAGAGATAAGGCAAAGAATCAAGGATAAAGGGAAAGGGAAATGTTCAAGTTATAAGCTAAGGTGAGTAATGTATACATCATTATGCATGCTCATGTTTTGATTTGTTGACCCAATGAGTATGTTTTCTTCTTGATTAAATGTCACTTTGTTATTGATGATCATTCTTTAATCTTCCTAAAGATTAAAATTTATTCATATTTATTGATTGCTATTGATATTGAAATGCCTTTGGTGTATTGATGACAAGTAAACTAATGCGTATCGATCGAAAGTCATTGTACCATAATGTTCCTAATCATTACTAGCTATTGATATTGATTTCCCTTGACCCATTTTACATGTGAATTTGACAGAGTTACTACTCTGACAAGGTAGTGGGAATATACTATCAGCGATGTGAACATTATATTACTGATGCCCTAGCTAGGAGGGGCTATGGTCCTGGCCATAGGGTTTGATCAGCCTTATGCATACTGATACTGATACTACTGGAGATTGTATGTTCGCATATAGTCCATACTAATACTACTGGAGACTGTATGTTTACATATAGTCCATCTCTTTATCTGTCTTATCTACATGATACGAGTATTGTTTACATATTCATTGATTCTAAACTTATACCTTATTGCTTACCTTTGATATCTTTTATTATCATATTCTTATAACTCATATATAATGATGTATGCATGCTCACTGAGTATATTATACTCATCAAATTAGTGGTTTATAATTTTTACAGGGATGTGTTAGAAGAAGCTGATTCCTAGTCAATTTCTTTTCCGACTTGGGACGTCAAGTACATTGAGGTAGAATTATATTTGTTAAAGGTCATTAGTGACAATTTTTTTAGCTCCATAGTACTATATATAATTAGATGATTGAGTATTATAATGATGTATGAACAGTGAAATATTTAATGTTACAGTGACATTTAAAATGTAATGTGTAATGCTTAATGATTGAAAATGTCAATTATAATAAAGTGATAAAGATAGTGACAGTGGTAATTGATAAAATGAAATTTTTATGTTTTGAAAAAGATTTAGAAGTGCTATGTATGACTGTTGAACTATGAAGTTGAGGGTATAAGGTTGGCAAATTATTAGGAGTGTAAAATAATATTTAGTACAGGTTGTGTAATTTTTGAGAGATCCGGTTTTGGGTCGGGATTAAGGTTAAAATTACAAAGGAAACTCTGGCAAAATTTCTATAAAAATTATAAGTAATAAATGGGATTTAAGCATTAATTAATGAATTAATATTGATTGAATGATTGATGAATGGACTGTTTAATTGGTTCTACGGGTTTCCGATGACCTTAAGTCTACCTGTACCCTAGGACCGTCGCGGCCCAAAAGTGGGTCGTGACAGAGATGGTATCAGAGCTAAAGGTTTAGAATATGTGTCATAAGTATGAATGTGTTAATAAGTGTATCATGGAGCATAGGATTTTCGTCTTGTCATTTAAAGTTATCTGTTAATATAGTTATCAGCGTTATCCACTATAAACTTCTTCCTCTACTTAATGTATATATATATTATGTAATATAGAAAGAAGTGCTTATTGAGAATTGATAAAAAGTAGTAGTAAATTGAAAGTGAATAAGAATTGAAAGCGACTAAAATAGATTATTATACCGATTGAATCAGTATATGATAAGTTAATATTGAATTATTTAGGCAATATGATTGTAATAACTAAATTAGTAGCTAAGTAATTATTTAAAGAAATGTAAGATTAATATGATAATGTTGAAAGGTGATTAAAATTCATGAAGTATAGTATAAGTAAATTAATCAATTACTAGGAATATAAGGATTATGGAAATAAAATGTTAGTAAATGATATGGTAACTATAGAAATAGATATCAGACTAAGAATGTTAATAAGAGATATAGACAATTGTGATGCAAAGTAGTTTGAATATTTCTTGAAGTATCGATTTCGATGATTCCAAATAATAGAGAATATGAAGCTACTAAGGCATAGAATAGTGAAAAGGTTTAAGAATATGATTGTAATGAAAGAATAGATACATGTTATAGCAATTAAGTAAAGTGAGAAGTAAATGATATACTAATAGTTCCTATAATGGTCATAACTGATTATTGAGATTCAAACCTAAGTAAATTAATATTAAGTTATTGATTATTGTAGTTTGAGGAATACAATTATTGATTAATAATTGAGTATATGTAATAAGACTAATGAGTAGAAGAATTAAATGAAAATATAGAAAATTGTGAACAGTGGAGTACATATGATGTGGATGACAAATATGTAAGGTAAATGATGATTGAATATGAAAAGTGAAAATATAAAATTATTGAGGTATAGTATATTAAAAGTTTAAGTACTATATTATCAAATGTTTATGGATTATGGATTGTATACTAATAAGAAATGATATGAGAATTATGGAATAGCGCAAATAATAAGAAGACTATGGAATTTGGCATTAGACTAAGTAAGATGATAAGTGATATAGAGAAAAATATTTATAATGATAATTGGAGACTATTTGAAGTACATATAACGATATTTATAGTATTGGATGAGAAAATTCGAGGACAAATTTAATTGAAGGAGGGTAGAATGTAATACCCTAGGAAGTTCCATCTTGTAAGCATGACTTGATTCTCAGTTTATGGTTTAAAAGCATTGAAATAATGGAAAATAATTTTAAAGACACAGTTAGAAAACAAATACAAAATTAAAATAAATGCAAAAAATTTTCGGAAATCGTTAGTGCCGAGAACACTGCCTGAAAAATAGCAGTTCGGCTAATTTAAGAATTTCTGACCCAAATCTAGGGGGATTAAATAAGTTAATTTTATGTGAAATTATGGTGAAAATAAAAAGTTGAAAAATATTTTGGAACACTGAAAATAAGAGTAATGTTAAAATTATAAATAAAGGCAACTTTGAGAATAATTTTGAAAATCAATTGTCTGGGATCCAGAAATGGCCCAGAACTATTTTTAAATGATAGAACAACTTAAAATAAGGTATTTCACTCCCCACACTTAAGGTTGAATCTAAATAGAATAGACAGAATAAATTACATAAAATTTTGGGGTAAAAAATATAAATAAGAAAAATTTTGGGCCAAAAGTGTAATTAAACAAAGTTGTGGGACCCACCCTTTCTAGAAATAGGCCAAGGTGGCTAGCCATTATGGTGAAGGAGTTGATTTTTTGATAGAAAAATGATTAATTGATTTATTAATTAATTAAATAGGTGTCAAATAAGCCAAATTCTATAATTTTCTATTATTTTTTTTTCTTCAATTTTTGTTGGCTTTTGAAAAGATGAGAACTATATGTTGGTGTGAACACTCATTTTTACACCCCTCGGACTCGCATCAACCCGAACGATATTCCCCAAAACTAAACCCACGCTCGGACAGACTTGGAACGGTCTCAGAACAAAGTCGGAGCACAGGTGTCGCCCTCTAAGTTTGGCCTTGCCGCTAGAGGCGCCTCCACCCTCTCTGGGAGGCAGCCGCCGGGCAGCTCAACTCCTTGCTGCGGCAGCCTCCCCCTTTCCCAGCTTGTGCCGCCAAGGCACTGTGGCGGCGCCGCCACCCCCTTTTGGTGGCAATGCCTTCTCTTGCCGAAGGCAGCGACGATCTGCACCCGATTTTTTTCGAATCCCACATCGAAAATTGATGGGATTCGACCCCCGAAACTCCTATTATAAGTAGAGAGCCTCTCCCCCACCATTCAGACAACAACAACGAAGGAACAACAGACAAAAACATGCCAAGACTTGCAAAAAATCAAGGAAAAAAAGACAAGAAATCGTTTTCGTCACTAGGTTTCATCTTTTTTCCTCTCAAAGCGATATTTTCTTCTTCTTTAGTTCTCTTTCGATTTAAAAGAGTTGTTATTAGAGGTGTATTGAGCCTCTCAGTTGAATCTTTCCTTGAAGCAAGGTCCCTCTGCTGATTCGCTTTCTTGAGAGCTAAGAAAGTATCCCGACTCATCACCTTGAGGCGCCATCCGATCCAAGGTGGAACTCCGCTCCGGAAGAGCACTTTGTCCGCCAGCATCCCTAGAAGCTAGGGCAAAGGTACGTTTTCTAACTCATCCTCTTTATTTTGGTAAAGCATTAAAATAAAGAATCAAAACATGATAAATTGGGCATAAAATCAACCCTGCTTCGCGAGAAGGAAGAACTGCGTGGGTTTTGATTCCCATTCTACGGGATACGCAGGCAAGCTGTATGAAAGCTTCAAATCCAAAAACGACAAAAACTATCTCTTTTCTTTTAATTATTTGCTTAATTTTGTTTGTCAAATATATTGTTTGGGAAATGTGAGATCAACCTAAAACCCATAAGGGCTAGAGTTGATATCCCCTATTTTTGAGATTTTGAGATGTAGTAATTTACTTTTATCACTCTCTTTAATTATTTTATTCTATTTCAATTGTTCATACATTTTTTTATTTGCTCATGCATCTTATATGTCATTCTTTAATTGTTCATAAAAATAATTTTAAATCAAGGTTAAAATTGAAAGCCAAGTTCAACCGAAAACCTAGTCCCTGAACCCTCTTTGGTTTCGAGGACTAGTGCACTTTTTCCTTTGGAATAAGATTGGAGTCAAAAATGGGTTTTTACCTTAAATTTTCCCTACAAAAATAACTTAAGGTGGCGACTTCAAAAATCAAAATCGTTTTCAAATAAAAGGTGCTAAGCTCGTCTCCTCCGTGAGAAATTGCCCCATAATGAGCACTCCGATGCCCCAATACTCTCTTTTTACTTTCGAAGAGGGCGGGCCCAGACGGCGGTGCTCGGGCGAGGCCTCACAGCTGGTGACTCCATTGGGGACAATTTTTTTTTTTTTCAAAAGTTAAAGAGGACTACCAATTGGTTGAAAATCTTTTCAAAAATTACTTTTTACTTGGCTTTTAGTTTAAACCTTGATTTTCATACATCACTACATCACCAGTTACGAAATACAAACTTTGGATAATGAGTAGCATTGATCCGACAACTCTCTTTAAGTATGTTAGGAGATAGCGAAAGCATCCACCCTGCGACGAATCTTCAAAGATCTCTTTGAGTTGTAACGAGCAGTAGTATTGTTAGACCCACGCGAAACTCATTGTTTCACATGTGGTTAGGTATATCACTGCTCTAGTATCACGGGTACCCCTACACCAAGCCACCTAGCCTTCATGTAATGGACATTAGACCTTGGACCTTAGGGCCCATGAACCATAATAGTATTAAATTTTCATCATGAAACCTATTTTCTTCATGCATACATGCATCCATGCATTCATGCATTTGTGGACTAAGAACCAATGAGTCAATGGTCGAAACCAAAACTTTGAACCCATTAGACCACCCATAAGAATCCTCAAACCTTACCTTTTTCTATCATTGTTTAGGTTTTTTAAAAGGTACAAATGGAAAGCACATCACCCGGTATGGAGACTATAGAAGTAATGTTAGCTAGCCTACTCATGAAGCAAGAAGATAACTTCTAGGTTGCCTTAAGCCATGCCCTTGATACGCAATGCCAATCCATCCTTAGTGAGGTGAAAACCATGATGGGCCAAGGAACAAGTGCCCCTCAGCCTGATGCTCCTAATGCGTCTTCATCCCTTCAACCTAACCCTATTATTGATCAGACGAATAACGGAAAAGCTCCGGAAGCCACAATTCCACCATCTACTATCAATTTGACCGACCGCACTATGCCATCCACCTCCCCGAATCTTTTTCATGGAGGAGAGAATTCCAACTCAGCAGAAACCAAGAAACTGATGGACAAATTTGAAGCTATGGAAAGACTTCTAAAAAATATCAAAAAGCATGAGGATTTGATTGACATGGATTCACTTACTCTGTTCCCAAATGCTAGGGTTCCTCCAAAGTTCAAAATGCCTAGCATGGACAAGTTTGATGGCACTACCAGCCCCAAGACACATTTGAAAATGTATGTGGGGGCTATGAATCCATTGGGGGTGGACAATGAGCTCCTTGCTCAGTTGTTCCAATAGTCGCTCACAGGTGCGGCAATGAGATGGTTTGTTGACTTGGACTCCAATTTCAAGAAAACATGGGATGATATCTGCAATGCTTTCGTTAGGCAATATCATTATAACATTAAAGTGGATATCACTAGGAGAGACTTGGAAACCACCAAGCAACAACAAAGGGAGTCTTTCTCCACTTTTCTCACTAGATGGAGGGCTAAAGCAGCCCAAATGATGAACAGGCCCATCGAGCAGGAGCAGATTGATATAATCATCAAGAATCTCCTTCCAAGCTATCAAACTCATCTCCAAACCCAATATTTGCCATACTTTAAAGCCCTTATTGCCACGGCATCAAAGATAGAGGATTTGATCCAAA
>CANXYC010481675.1:0-17915 GCA_948193065.1 Aleurites moluccanus
AATTCTCATTTAAATTCTATAATTCACTCTAATGTCTATTTTCCATTTCCTTGATAAATTTTCGGTTATTGCTCCCTGGAGAATTTAAAAAAAATTCCTACCCGATTTGGGTTTTCCACTATAATCGTTCGGGTTATTACAGCAATCTAGGCAAATTTTTAGGAAAGATATCTGAAAGCTTATTAACAATAGGAATCTGGTCCAACCCCTTAGGACTTGATTGAGTATCCACTACATTCACCAAGTATGCTGGATAGCCTTTCCGTCAGAGTCTTCTCACTCTAATAGCTGATATTAATTTAGTTTTGGTATCGCTTCTATCACCCTGGTAGATAAATTTATCTTACCCTTCTGATTGGAATTCTATTCTCTTCCCATGGCAATCAATGACAGCATAATGATTGGTTAGCCAATCCATCCCAAAAATTATATCAAGTTCTAGCAACGGTAATTCAACTAAGTCCACTAATAGCTTCTTACCCTCAATTTCCAGTTCACAACCCATATACACATATTTTACTTTAATGCTCTCACCCAGGAAAGTAGATATTTCTAGTGGTATTTGCATTAATTGTCTCTCCTTTCCCAATTCAGATGCAAAGTATGGTGAGACAAATGAATATGTAGCTTTAGAATTAAAAAATACTCATGCAGGTTCATGTTGTATAGTAACCACACCTATCACTGTAGTGTTGGATTTTTGGTCTTCATGTGGATTCACAACAAAAACTCTGCCCTACCCTCATCTTGCTTGTGCCTGACTTGTATTTTGACTTTGCCTATGACCTCTACCTCTTCCTCCAGCTCCTCTGCTTTCATTTCTGCTCATCTGGATTATAGGTTGGGAAGCAACTATAGTAGTATACTAATCTCTCCAAAAAATACATTATCTAATATGATTCCACTGTTGGCCATACTTTAAACATGCACTAGTGTCCCATCTACATTCACTACTATGTCTCTTTCCACATCTAGCACATATTGGAACACTAGTCAACAATTAAGTTGGTCTAAGTGAACCTCGAGAAAATCCAGATGCAAATGGTTTTGTAGTAGTCTTGGTTTGTCCCTTCCTTTGACTGTCTGTTGGTTGATTCTGGTTGGTTCTAGTAACGAACTTTGGTGCTTTTGATTGTGAACTTTCCTCACCTCTTTTCTTCTATTTACCCATCCTTCCTTTTCTTCATTGTTTTTGTTCTTCCCTTTCTTTCTTGTATTTAGCTTCCATCAATGTAGCTTTATTAATGACCTTTGTTAAAGAAGTAAACTTTGTAGCCAATAGTGCATTATGCAGGGAAGCATTTAATCCATGCCTGAATTGACTTATTAGATATACTTCTGTAGAGGCAATGTTTATGGCATATTTACTCAATATAATAAACTCATTTGCATATTTTGACACATTGAGGTTTCGCTGTTTAAGCTGCTCAAACTGGACTATCTTACTTTCTTTTACACCTTCAGTTAAAAATTCATCCATCAACGCCCTCATAAATTGCTCCCAAATAAAGGTGCATCACTGTTCAACTTGTTCTCAATATGGTGAACGAACCAATTCTAAGCATTCCTTTTTAGCAATAAACCCAACAGCTCAATCGTTGGGGCATCTGAACATGGTAGCCTTTTAACTACTTTCTTCACCCTAGGAAGTCGCTCAATCGCTCTAAGAAGTCACTCAGCTTCTCACTCTGTTCAACTTTAAACTCAGGCAAATTCAGGTTTAGAAAATTGAACATACTAACTCCTCCCTCATCAATTATACGATAGCCTACTAACATGTTATGGGCTCACCTAGTGCAACTACTGGTGGTATCAAAGCTGGTGGAACAACTAGTGGAACTACTAGAGGAGCTTGCTATCTCACTTGCCTTAGCTCCAGTAATTCTCGTCTCAGTTCCATCATTTACTATCTCCATGGTTCCTCAGCCTCACTAACTTCTTGTGTTCTTCTTCTCATCCTAGGTGGTACTAATAATTTTTCTCATACTAGTAATTCATTTGATGTTATTTCAGGTTCCCTAATGAGTTCCTCAACTCTACATTTACCACGTCCATGTCCTATCGGTGGCATCTTTAATCACTATAAGAATAAATACATGAGTATATTACGTAACAAATAATGCAGAATAAACACATATACAACGACATAATGCAAATGACGTGATAAGAAATCCTATGCTCCATGGTTCACCTAAATCCTATTGACACATATCCATATTACATTCATATTAAACCTAAGCTCTGATACCAACTTTTTCATAAATCTATTTCAGGGATATGATAGTCCTAGGATGCGGGAACAATCTAAATACTAACAGTCGTAGAACCTTGCTATAATAACACTATTAATTCCATATTAACATCCAAATTCTCATCATTCATCATTTAGTAACACTATCAACACATAATAAACATAATATATTAGTTTGGCAGTATTAATATTATTTATAGATTAATTTACGTTCTTTCTAGTTTTATTTCTACAAATACTATAAAGCATCTAAAATAACAAAGTAGATTGCTTATACATAAGACTTTATATGGCAAAAAGACTGGTTCCAATAGCTGAAGTAGGAAACCTTTGAAATCACTTCTATAGTCACATTGCACCTGAAAAATATTAATAACTAAAGAGTGAGTAAAATTACTCAGTGAGTTATAAATATATTGCTCCATTTAAGACAGTTAGGGAGTAAGGTAACCCGCCAAATGATCAAACACACATATAGCAATAATAAGGTTTACAGGATATCATTCGGCTAAGCAAAATGTGGGAAAGCAATGGAACATATTGTCTATCAATTATTTGGAACAAAGTATCAAGAAGCATAACAATTGCTTATGGTCAAATGCATGACAGATTAAAGGGCCAAATACACATATAGGATACAAAAGCTAGTTGATCCATATATAATATTATAAGGTTGATCAAACCTTATGGTTAGGAAACTAACCCCTTCCTTGCAAGGGTTCATATAAAGAAACATTTTGCACAATGCCGATGGTTTCTTTTCTACTACTCTATCGGTGGTAGTTCTGTCATGATAGAAAATATAAGGCACATTAGGGTTCAATAGCATTAATAGGTTCAAGTATAATATCAATGGTACAAGAAAGGCATTATTTATCAATCAATAAACACATTGGAAACAAATGGAGCGTAATAGCAACAATGTAACAATAATCAAAGAATAAAAACTATACAGAAGTGTATCAATACCATTCAGCCAAGGCTAGATTTAGGTGTCATTGGTACAAATGTGGTGAGTTCTTTTAGGCATTTTGCCGAATATTTGGTAGGCATGAAGTTTGGTTTATTGGGGCATTTCATCGATTGCAATTTCAAAGTATCAAAATAATGGCATTCCAAGGCAAAGAGATTTCAGCCAACCAACAATTCAACAAGCCAACAATCCAATCAATCACAAAAGAGCTCAAAAATACAAAATTTCAATGGAATATGGCTCTAATCAAGTTTGGCCAACATAAGAAAAATGGGAAAAAAAGAAGCAATATGGTTCGGCCAACACAAGAATAATGTGAAAAAAAAAAAAGCAATATGGTTCAACCACTCCAAGAAAGAAATGAAGGGATTTCCAATAATTCAAAGTGTAGTGACTTTTAAGCATAATAACACATTTATAACTCATCTTAGTTGCTTGTTTAGCTAAAAATATACTTTGAGCTTCAAATTTCAAGGTAAGTAAAAATGCCCTTCACCATCTCTTTCATCATCTTTCTCATTTCCTTTTTGTGCTACATGATCAAATTCACATATTTTTTATTTCATTTAATATGAAAAACTAAATTATATTCTCAAATTAAATTATATTCATCTAACCTAAACTTAGGGTTTGACATAAACTAACCCTAAGCTAAATTCCTTTCTACTTGTGTGTATATATTTCAATTATAGAAAATTTGTACAAATACCAATATATAACTCATAAGAAGTGAAAAGAAATCAAGTTGAGCAATTTACCTTCAATTTTGATGCAAACCATAATTTCTTAATTTTGATGGAATCCAAATTTTCTTTAAATTTCAAATTGTTATTTAGTAGCTATTAGGGTAAGCTAGTGGATAAAGTATGAAGGTTTTATAGGATTATAATTTGGAGTTCATAAGGTGTTAAATTTGGAAAAATGAATGAAAGAAAAAAATGGAGAGAAAGAGAGCTTGGTGGTTCGACCAACTTGATGAAGAATGAAGAGTTTCGATTTAATTTTAATATTTATATATATAGGAAGTTTTAGGAATTTACACATTGACCCCTCTACTTTTAGGTATTTAAACATTGACCCTTATCTTTTCTTTATTTATACTTTTGCCCCACTTAAGTTTCCAATACTGATGGTTTACATATTTTCCACTATAAATTTAATTAGGTTTCTAATGATGTATATGTGTAATTATATTTTTGACAAGTTATTAATAATCCTAAGTCAAAGTTTTAATGGTTAAATTTAACATATAGAACTTGCATGCTTAAATAAAAATAATTCTACTATTGATGCACATTCCATATTCTTTAGTACATATATATAAATTCTAGGGTGTTACACTTCTTGTGTAATGCTTGTTCTGCTTTACCGACCTAACATGTACTACTCTTTTTCCCTTTTGTAATCGTGGTATTACAAGCTCGAAGATTGTTTTCCTCCTTTTAATGAATTAATATTTTCTTATAAAAGAAAAAGTCCAATAGTTTTGTACAATTTGTAATACTTGTTGATTTATAAGTTTTAGTATGTATAGATCTACGTTCTAATCCATTGAAATAAACGTAATAATTTGATCCAAAATCGAAGAAGATATAGTCAATTAATCTAAGTGTCAATCAGTTTTTTTTTAATGCTACTTGATGAGAAATATATTTTACACTACTGATTAGGCCATCAAAACAAAATATAACTAAGCTATAACTGCATATAGCATGCCTCAAATATTTACAGTTACCTATCAAAACTATTATTAGCTAGTATATTCAAGACATTAGCTGAAGTCCCACGAGCTCTCAACTCACTAAGTGATCACCTCAACAATAAGTACCTTGCCTAAAGTTACCTCGTTGTCAGATGACCTCACTCCTCGCTTAAGGAGAGTTTGCCTTGGCACCTTCTACAAGCGTATTCCACATGCGTGGACATCAATCTTAACACCTTCTGAAAATAAGATTTGGGTCAAATTAGTACAAGACTCCAGAGCTGACAGTCAGACCTACAGAAGCATCATAGTCATTGTTCATCAATAGTATAACGTGATACAAACTCTCAAATCGGAAGCAGTCATATCGACTACTCTTGCCCCTCCTTCTACAGGGGAGGTAAGAAGTAGAGATACAATTTTCACACAATACCTCTAAAATTTTACTTCAAAAATATATTCACTAATTTAAATATGGAAGAGTCTATGTCAAACCGAAAGTTTGACATTCTCATACTCTTTCTCTTCTCTTGCAAGCTCATGGCCCAAAGTAGAATAACCTGTATATATTTGCTCAAATCCAGCACCTCCCCCACAGTTTTGATTATGAAATGGACCCGATCGAAACCATACCATCACTGCTGAAAAAAAACTGATCGGCATATTTGGCTTTTCTAAGTATTCATACACATGCACAGCAATGTGACAAATAACTAGGCTTACCAACATATTCAATTGAATAGGTATTCAATTCACCATAATTAAAATCTTTGGCTGCATAAATTGAAAGTGAGAGATGTATATAATATTCAAATAATTATAGTCGACATGAAAGATACATTGAGAATTGAGGATGGGGTAGAGACTTTTGCAAATGGAAATTTGTTTTGAGCAAACTGGAGATGTGGGCCAAGTGAATTTTGCGCCCCCTGTTTTGGTTTTATTTGGAATTTGGATGCCTCTTATTTTACATTATCTAGTTAATAACTATTTTAATTTTTTTATATAAAATATGTATTATTAAATTTTAAAATATATATTTTATATAATAAATTATTACGATTATAAAATTTTTATGCATATGATAATTATTCCTTATTTAAAATTTAAACTAGAACTAAACGTTTTTTCAATATTAAATTTTTGAGAATAAAAGCCAATATTATTACTGAAGAGCAGAAACATCAGACATGAGATCTTCATATGCATAAACAGGAACAATGTTTAACTAAATAGCTTGCCTTGAACAGTAACTTGCACCAACTACCGACGCATGAACAACTTTATTTTTTGTGCACCTTACATGCTACACTTGGGCACCATTAAGCAGCAGACTTTTCACATCTGTTATAAAGTAATCATGTTGAGAATAACCCTACTTGTAGAACGAAGTTTTTAGACCAATGGCAGACAATCAGATTCCACCATATCACATGGCCATACTGAACCATGCATCCAAACCAGAGCATCCCTCAAAGCCACAACCTCCATAATTTTTGGACTCACAAAACAACTCAATGGAGCTGACACATGGCTGTTATCACTCTTCCCAAATGGTCTTGAATTATAGCCCCCAACCTAGACTCTACACATAGTGCTGCATCAACAATAACTTCGAAACTTCCCACTGGAGGAGATTGCCATCAATCTCTAGCATCATTGAGTGTCCTAGCCACCTAATTCTTGCTATCCTCATCAGAAGTTTTTGCAGAATGAAACTCAGCTACATAATGTGCTACTTTAACTACCACAATACCAGGTGATGGCAAAACATCATCCCAAATCTTTTTGATTTCAGGCCCACCTTAGGTTATCTAACAATGCAATATAGAGAGCTCGTTGCTGACTGTAAACAGTTGTAATTATTCTTGTTAATTTATATATAGTGGCATTCTTGTAATTAGCTGTTTGGTAAAGTTGTAAATAAATAAACAGTTCGTCAGGGTTTGTTAGAGTTCTATTATTAGCTTAGGGAATTTTAGTCTTTTACATACATTGCATATAAGGCAAACTATTTTACGCTTGGATCGATTGAATGGAATAGATCAATACACATTTTTCATCAGTTTTCTTCTGGAACCCTATTTTGTTCTTGAATGGTTTCTGGATACCAAGACTACAATAGCAATCTGGTTTTCTTCACTCACCACTTAGAACACTAAAAACTTGTTCAACCCAATGAATCAATGATAGTTATTGAGCCTATTAACAATATCACCAAGTGCAGAGGTTGTCCAGCATTGCACACTATAAGAACATGTCTTAAACGCATGGAGAGCCGTTTCATTAGCATCATTGCATAAAGGGCTAAACTGATCAACAGCTAAATGTTTCTCACAAAGCTACATTTTTGTTGGAAGAAAATTAGTACGGAAACCCCATAAGAAAATAACATGATGAACAGAAACATTGTCTAAATATTCTTCCATAAATTCCTAGGATTACTGTTGGAAGCTGAATTATGCAAAATCATAGACCGTGCAAGCTTATAACCCGACTTCACAGTATAAATACCATCCTTTATATAAAACCAACCAAATCGATCATATGGTCTTCTCAAACGTAATGGAATAGCAAGTATTAATTCAACATCTCTTACCCAAAAAATAGAGTGAATTAAACCAACATTCCATACCTTGTCCTGAATCAAATCCCTCACCATTGCAATATGAGTCAAGTCTGGTCTAGGAGTACTTGGCCGAAAGATACTGGCATCGACAACCAGGGATCCTCTCATATATAGACCTGAGCTCCATCTTGAACCATTTTTATAAAGGAACACCAGGGAGTAAGCTTCTCCAACGATAACTAGAATTCAAATGTTAACCAGCCTGCAATAATCTAGAATTTAGATAATATCTGGCTAGCCATAAGCAAATCTATATAAGAGAGAAGACGGCAACGTTGTTTTGCAAGCATCGCAATATTGAACTCTTTTAAACTTCGAAAGCCTAACCCACCATTTTCCTTTGATTCATATAAACGTTCCCACGCAGCCCAGTAAATGCAATTTCCCCAGCCACCGAATCACCCCATCAAACGAATTCGTAATTTTTTTAAGTTTATCTGCTATCGATAAAGGAATTTGAAAAAACTCATAGTGTATGCAACTGAGACTTAGGAGCTGTTTGGTTGGCCAACTAAATACCTCTAATTGCCGATTGCCAATATGCGATTCGCCAATTGAAAAAATTTGTGTTGTTTGATTGGCCAACTAAAAACTCCGATTACGGCAAAATTTCTCTTCAATCGGCAAATCTCATAAGTAGCTATAAGCTGCTTTTAGCGATTGATGATTTGTCAATCGCATTTTTACACCAATCGCTCTACCAAACACCCCCTTAAACTACCACTCAAATCCATTTCAGATCCTTAATCTCATTTGGTGTCTCATCTCTTGTCCCATATACATTTTTATGAGCCATATCACTTTTTTCAAAGTGTTTTGGTAGTCTTTTTTTTTTTTTTTTTTTTTTTTTTTTGTAAATGATGTGGCATATAAAAAAGTGTATGGGACAGGAGATAAAACACTAAATGGGCAGAGGATTCAAATTGGCTCAAATTATAACACCTTGATCACCCATATATAAAATTATCCCCTTTCAAGAAGCTAATTTAGAATGAAATCGGTCCCTTAAATATTGAAAAGTTATTCATTCTGACCAGCCAATAGTCGAAGGCAAACCTAGATAAGATCCCATGAAATGTGAATAGCCAATTGCCAATGAAGTATAAAACTAGTTCCTCCAAGTTTGGGATACCGAACTTGCAAAAAAGTATAAGTATTTGAAACATTAACAAATTTTCCCAAGGCCTGCTCATATAAAGCTAGGATACGCTTAAGCTCCAAACTTTCTTTTGCAGTAGTCTTTGTGAATATAAGATGGTTGTTTGCAAAACATAAATGCATAATGGGAGGAGCAGCAATTGCTCATCGAATACCTATGATGAGAGATTGATCTTGAGAATGAGATAACATATACCGAAAGGGCATCTGCGTATAAAATGAATAGATATAGAGATAATGGATTACCTTACCTTACCCCATGCTTTGGCATTACATCCCCTACTATTCTGCCATTGAGCATAATATAATAAGGGATCAAAGAAACATACCTTATAATAAGACCAATTCATGCATAAGAAAAACCCAAAGTCTTAAGAACTAGCTCGATAAATGACCACTCTAATCGATCATTAGCCTTAGACATATTGAGCTTAGTAGCAACCATAACTTGGCATCCAGACAAATTATTCTTAAAAAAGTGCATCAATTTGATCCCAATAAGCACATTATCCATAATCAACCTACCAGGAACAAATCTACTCTACTCTTTTGAAACCAAAGATGACGAAATTCCCTTCATGCATTTGACTAAAACCTTGGACACCAATTTATATATCTTATTACATAAATTGATAGGTCGAAAATTCGACATTCTCTTCAGATCATCAATTTTAGGAACTAGAACAATATGAGTGTGGTTAGAACTAATTTGAAAATGAGCTTCATTCAATATAAATAAGCTAGTTGAAATCACAACACCCCCAATCATATCCCAAAAATTTAATGTAAAAGGTGTAAAGAAGAAGTCAAGATTAAAGAAAAAGTTAACACTCCAACTACATCAGCACTCAAGCCACATCAGCATTGAAGTGGTCAAGAAGTTGTTATGAGTTATTTATTCATTGGTTAGCTTCTAACAGAATCAGTTTTGGTTAAATTCTAGCACGTGTTTTGGCTGTGTACAAATAGCATTCTTGAGCTAAGTAGACTTAGTTCTTTTATCCTTTGTATATATAAATGGTTACTGTAACAAATAATAATTAATTGATTTTCTATTATTTTACTCATTCTTCTTCTTCTAATATGGTATTAGAACACAAGGCTCAAGGTCCAGATTGTTTGTTTCTCTAGAAATTCGTTTATTTTTGTCTCTTTCAACTCAAACCTTTACTTTTGCATTTTGTTTCTTCAATGGCGAACAATTCTTCAAATAATGCTTCTTCATCAAATCTCTCTCTAAATCATTCAACTCCAAATCCTCTTAAAGATCCTTCTTCCCAGTATTTTCTTCATCACTCAAAAAATCGTGGATCAGTCATTGTTTCAACAAAACTCACTTTCATGAACTTTGCTTCATGGAAAAGATCTTTTTTACTTGCTGTTTCAATAAAAAATAAGCAAGGTTTCCTAGATGGCAATATTCCTAAACCCCGCGATAGATAGCCTTTTTCATTTACCATGGATCCATTGCAATAATTTGATGATTGCATGGCTTTTGCGTTCGATTTTTGCTCCAATAGCCTCAACAGTGTTCTTTATTGATAATGCTAGTCAGATTTGGGAGAAGCTTAATCAGAAGTTCTCACAACATAACGATTCTCGCATCTGTCAACTATAACTTCAACTTAACACTGTCACACAAGGTACTAAAACTGTGGATAGCTATTTCACTGAATTGAATAATATATGGGAAGAGTTAAGGAATTATAGACCTTTACCTCATTGTTCTTGTAGTAATTGTAACCAAGCTTGCTTCCAAGTCTATTCAAATTGTCAACAAAAAAGACTATGTGTTCCAATTTCTTAATGGTTTAAATGAGAATTTTTCTATTTTGAGGTCCCAAATTATTTTGTTGAAACCATTCCTAACCCTAGATCAAACCTATAACATGATATTAAGAGAGGAAAATCAGAGATCCTTGCACCTGCAAACATAAAATTTCAGTGATGCAACTATTATGGCAGTTAGGAGGAATAAGTTAGATTTGGTATGCACTCACTATGGTAAGCCAGGGCATGTTAAGGGGAATTGTTATAGGTTAATTGGATTCCTAGTCAATTTTAAGTTCACTAAGCCAAGAATTGGTCCTAATCCTCAACATTTTTATGTTCATCAAATGGCCATTCAAGACAAAGAAGAAAATATCAGTTCATGAATTACACCACCATTTCAACTTTCTCCAGATCAAGTCCAGAAGGTTATGGCTTTCATTGATTCTCAAAGCAATAATCAAGCAATCACTCATTCTTTGAACAATTTAGAAGCTCATCTCACTAATGCTGCAGGTATAAACTCTTCAGTATTTTCTACTTCAAGATTGAATATGATTCATCAAACAACAACAACTAAAAAGATAAAATCAGTTCCTTGGATAGTTGACACAGAGGCTACTGATCATATAGTTAATTATGTGGAAATGTTCATTCAAAGTATACATGTGTTTGGATGTTTTGTAAGGATGCCTAATGGTTCTAAAGCATCAGTCACTCACATTGGTACAATTGTTCTTAATGCTCATCTTACTTTGCACAATGTACTATGCATTCCCTCCTTTAACTTCAATCTGCTTTCCGCAAGCAAACTCACCATTCAACAAAACATTTGTCTCATTTTCTTTTGCAATTGTTGCCTTATCCAGGCCCTCTCACTATGGATCACGATTAGATTGGCTAAGGTATAAAAAGGTCTCTATATCCTAGAGCAAAGCTCAACCTTTAACAATAAAGCTGCTTCTAGCATCTCTAATTGTTTATTTGTTTCTTCTGTAAATAGTGTGTCCAATGAAATATGGCATCATAAGTTAGGTCATATTTCATTATCCAATTTCCCTTCATTGCATTTCTTGATTTCTCACAACAATAAAGACTTTAATTACCCTTGTATGACATGTCCTAGAGCTAAAATGAAAAGATTACCCTTTCCTGAGTCAAGCACTTTTGTTTCTACTTTTTTTTCAAATTGTACATATGGATGTCTGGGGACCATATTCTCAGGCTGATCTCAATAAAAATCACTATTTTTTGTCTATTGTGGATGAATACTCCAAATTGCACATGGGTTTTCCTTTTAAAACACAAGTCAGAGGTTTCACATTGGATACAATATTTTTGTGTTATGGTTTCAACTCAGTTTCATACTACTGTTCAAACTATTCAAACTGATCAAGGTGCAGAGTTCCATTTGCCTAGCTTTTATCAGTTAAAAGAATTATTCATCAGAGAACATGTAGCTACACACCTCAACAGAATGGCACTATTGAGAGAAAGCATCAACACGTTTTAATGTGGCTAGGTCAATACCATTTCATGCTAACTTGCCATTGAGATTATGGGGAGATGCAGTTATGACAACAGTATACCTCATAAATAGAACTCCTACTCCTTTGTTAAATGATAAATCACCTTATGAAATCTTTTTTCAAAGACCACCTTCTTATCAGATTCTCAAATGCTTTGGCTGCTTAAATTTGCAGCAAATGTAGTTGGTCATAAAACCAAGTTTGATGACAGAAGCAGGAGGTGCATTTTCTTAGGCTATCCTAATGGCATCAAAGGATATAAATTATATGATTTAACTTCTCATAAATGTTTCATATCCAGAGATGTCATGTTTTATGAAGATAAATTCCCTTTTCATAAATAGTCTCAAGAGTCACTCTTTAATAGCCAATGTTCCTCTCCTATTTTGCCTACTGTACCCTCAAACCTTTCAAATATTCCTTTTAATTCCCATATTCCAATCTCTCATTATGAATTCACTTCAACTTCATTTTCAAACTCACCTTCTGAATCATTGGTTTCATCTACTCCTATTAGTTCAGACACTCCAGTAGCCTCACCACTTAACAGTACAAATCCTAGTTCATCACATACTACATCTATTCCACTCATTTCAGATCATGACCCATCCATTTCAACTCTCTTACCCTCTTTACCAAATGATCATCCCATATCTCTCTACCAAATCCTAGGAAAAGTCAAAAAAATCTAAAATCCCCTCATATCTTTAAGAGTTTCATCACAACATCATTAAACCACCTCACACTTCTCATGCTTCTGTTGTTACATATCCCCTGTTCAATTGACCACTTATCTCCTTCCTATACCCACTTTGCCTTAACTATTGCTTCTCAACCACCTGACCCACTTACATATGAACAAGCAGTTCAACATGCTCATTGGCAGTCTGCTATGACAGCTAAATTGCAAGCCATTATACAAAATCATACATGGGTTATAGTCCCTTTGCCTCCCAACAAAACTTCAATAGGTTGCAAATGGGTGTACAAGACCAAATACTTTTCATATGGCAATCTTGACAAGCACAAGGCCAGGTTGGTGGCCAAAGGGTATACTAAAAAATTTGGATTTGACTATGAGGAGACTTTCAGCCCAGTAATCAAGCATACCATAGTAAGAATGTTTTTAACATTGGCTGCTATTAAGGGCTGGCATTTGGCACAGTTGGATATCAACAATGCCTTCCTCAATGGAGACTTAGAAGATGAAGTGTATATGGACATTCATAAAAGCTACCAGTTTCAGGGGGAGATTGTATTAGAAACTGGTGTAGCAGACAATATAGTAAACAAGGGTAAAACTGCTGAATCTGAACCAATTGCTACTAGTACACAAATGACTGTTGCTGGTGCATTCAGTAGCACAAGTACAAGCATAAATGGGAAAGAAAAGGTTGTGTGCATATTGAACAAGTCGTTATATGGACTTAAGCAAACATCAAGGCAATGGAATTCCAAGATTACAGAGTGCTTGATTTCATATGGTTTTATGCAATCAAAATATGATTATTCCTTGTTCTTTAAGAAGACATGTTCTGGTTTCATTGTTCTACTCTTATATGTTGATGATATAGCTATTGCAAGTAATAGTAGAGACCTAATTGCAGAATTGAAAAGTGTGTTAAGTTCCAGTTTTAGGACTTGGGGCAATAGAGATACTTCCTAGGGCTAGAAGTAGCTAGAACATTGGATAGAATTTCATCAAGTCAGAGGAAGTATACACTGGAACTCTTGGAAAAAACTGGTTTGCTTGCCTCAAAACCCTCAAGTACACCTATATAAGCAAACCATGGTTTGGTACATGATGATGAACACCTATTGCAAAATCCTCTTGTATACGGAAGGCTAGTAGGGAAGCTTATGTATTTAACTCTGTCAAGACCAGACATTGCTTATATTGTACAAGTCTTGACACAGTTTATGGATAGACTAATAGAGTTACATTTGGCAGCTGCACATAGGGTACTCAAGTACTTACAAGCCTCTCCTGGACAAGGTATATTCTTCTAATCAAAATGTAAGGTTCAATTGGAAGCTTATTCTAATAGTAATTAGGGTGCATGTAAAGAAACCAGGAGGTCTCTCACTAGTTTCTGTGTTTTCTTGGAAAAGTCACTACTCAGTTGGAAGTCAAAGAAGCAAAACATTGTTTCAAGGAGCTTAGCAGAAGCTAAGTATAGAGTTATGGCTACTGCTTCCAGTGAGTTGAT
Organism: Aleurites moluccanus; assembly: GCA_948193065.1. Taxonomy (NCBI): domain Eukaryota; kingdom Viridiplantae; phylum Streptophyta; class Magnoliopsida; order Malpighiales; family Euphorbiaceae; genus Aleurites; species Aleurites moluccanus. Next base: position 14,223 of record CANXYC010481675.1, read on the forward strand.
TTGGTTAATACAACTTTTACATGATTTCAATGAAAAACACAAGCTTCTAGCAATCTTGCATTGTGATAATATTGCACCTATGCATACTGCTAAAAATCATGTATTCCATGAGAGGACCAAGCACATAGAAATGGATTGTCATTTTGTAAGAGAGAAGGTTGCAGCTGGGTTAATAAGTTTGGCTTATGTAAAGACAACAGAACAAATTGCTGACTTATTGACAAAGGGCCTTCATCCAGGTCAATTTGACTATTTGATCAGTAAGATGAACATAATGAACATATATGCTCATCTTGAGGGGGAGTGTAAAGAAGAAGTCAAGATTAAAGATAAAGTCAACACTCCAGCCACATCAGCATTGAAGTGGTCAAGAAGTTGTTATGAGTTATTTATTCATTGGTTAGCTTGTAACAGAATTAGATTTGGTTAAATTCTAGCTTGTGTTTTGGTTGTGTACAGATATCATTCTTTAGCTAAGTAGACTTAGTTCTTTTATCCTTCGTATATATAAATGGTTACTGTAACAAACAACAATTAATTGATTTTCTATTCATTTTCAATTTTACTTGTTCTTCTCTCCTCTAATAAAAGGTACTTGGAAATCCATTCAAACTTAGTGCTTTGTTTGGGTCCATTTGCAAAAGGGCATATTGAACCTCCTCAGCACAAAAAGGCTGAAGTAGAACCTCATATTGAGCTATTGAAAATCTCTCAGATAAACTAGCTAAAACTTCCCCATCAATTTGTTATCTGAAGAAGAAAATAAATTAGTAAAATATTCTACCATTATATGTCCCATATCCTCTTCCTAAGTAAGCATACACCATAAACATCAAATAGGCCATGCACAGTATTAAAACTCTTACTCCGATAAGCAACTTGATGAAAAAAATGATTGTTTATATCCCATTTGTAAAGCCATTGAACTCTGGACCTCTCTTCCATTAGAAATCTTTTTCTAACAAACCATCCATTTACGAATACAAATTCATAAGCTGAGTTTTTCTATCTACTAAATGAGGATCCTGCTTCAATGGCTCAATTTGATCTCATCACAAATGAATGTCAGCCATAAGCATCAAATATTTCCCTTTCCCCATATTGCTAAATCCCTAGGGCAACGATCTAGTATAATCATGTAATACCCATGATTCTTAACCTTTGTTTCCTATGATACAAACCTTAGTGAAAGATTTTTCTAGACTAATGGCATCAATTGTTATATGTATAATCATGTTTCTTCATGAATAAGTGTTTCACATGCATTCATTTGAGTAGGAGGTCTATTTCACTTGCATCATATAGTTCTCATCAGTAAACGAGGCTTTGAGTGTAGAAATGGCTAGGTAGGCTTGATCATAAGATGAATATGTTACAATTATGAGTTGGATTATGATCTACATGGTGTATGAATGGTGAATTTAACTAGAACTATTATAAAAGCCATTATGGATATATGTATAAGCTTGAAATGTTCATAAGAACCCAATATTAGATGCTTAAAGACTAGATGTATGATTTGGAGTTATATGGAGATGAGCTAAATATGAATTTCTAAGAATGGGTAAGCTTCTAATGCTAATGAGCGTTGCCCATCTAATAATGCAGTGAATTTTCTTTTTGTCCACATTTCTAAAAAATAATCATTGTAATATAACGAGCGTTATCCTTGCTTGGAACGCTCGTTAATGAGTGGTAACAAGCACTACCTATCTAGTAACGCTCGTGAACATGCTCTTTATTCATATTTGCCAATTTCATGTAATTTGAGAAATGGTAGTTACTCTTGTAGAATGCCTATAAGAATCTACCAGTTTGAGTGTGTAATGACCTAAAAAAAATATTAAAATTAAATTAATTATAATTTATCAAGTAAATAAGTTAAATGGAAGAAGAATAATTAAAGAAAATTAAAGATGACATTTTCTAGATTTTAACCAGGTTAGCTAGAGATAGAGACTGTAAAATTATATTAACACTGGAATGAGTATAATATTAATTTAAGTAATGGGAATTAAAATAAATCAGAGGCTAGATTACTTATTTGAGGTAGAATTCAAGTGTATAAGAATAGTTAAAAAGGTAGAACAAATTAATTTGTGCTAAATTTTTTGGTGGGACTCTAATTTGACTTTGTAATATAAGATGAAATGTATAAAATTGAGCATGATGAGCTGGCCATTTGGAAGTAAAATGGCCAAGTATATTGAGCAAAATTTGATACTTATCATCTTCAAAATTATTGCTCCAAGTGGAATGTTTTCTAGCCAAGTATATATATATATATATATATATATATATATAATTGTTACATCACTAGATGATGTGATAAAGAGAAATGGATTTAATTAATTATAGAGGATTTATCTAATTAGTGATTGGATGCAAATTAATTAACTTAGTTTATAAATTAGAAAGAAAATAAATTTTCTATCTTCATTTTTTAGCATGACCTGTAGCTTTCTTTCCTCCCATACTTTTCCATCTCTTCTTCAATTAACTACTAGATTCCTATGAATTAAACCACAATTAAGATATCAAATTAAAGCTCCATCTCTCTAGTTTTCCATATGGTAATTGGAATGGATTTACAAAGCTTGGTTTGAGAACATTAATTCCATTTATTCAAAGTGTTTATTAAGATAAAAATCTAACTTTATGTTTTTAATTTATTTAATTAATTCTAATGTTAGATTAGGTAGTCTATTAGGCTAATTAAGTGTTAATATTGATTGTTGGTGAGTTTTAAGTTATGAATTATGATATAGAAATTCTGAAATTTGGGGGATTGTAGAGAAATGTTTAGTAAGCTAAATTGAGTTAGGAAATCAGAAAATTATAGCACAAATTCCGAAACTTTAGAGAAATATTTTGGAAAAAATTAAAACATAAAAGTTGTAGCTTTATATCTTAATTAAGTGTTCGTAAAAAATCTCTATAAAATATTACGTAACTTAAGAGATATATGGTCTTGAGTGCTACTGACTCAGAACCGGATTCAGAACTAGACTCAGAATTATGCAACCCTGAATCCTCTAAATTTGAAAAGATTAGTCTCTGAATTAGAACAACATCAAAACATGAAAGTTGTTCCTTTTTATCTTATATAAAATCTTGTGAAAACATAATGGGATTTGGATAAATATAGGATGAGTTGTAATAGAAATAGTAGAGCCTGTCGGATTGATTTTTCAGGGTAGTTGGCAGAATTGCAGGGTGAGGTTTGAAATTTCACTATAAATTCTATAGAACTCAGAATGACCTAATTTTTGGATATTTTAGAGTATATATGTCTAATTATATTATAAAGAATAATCAAATTAATTGGGTTAGTAAAACTCAAAATATGTTAAAAGAAGTCAGAGCTGCCAGAAATGAAAAGCATAAAGAAAAACATAAAAGAATAAGGGAATTTTAAGGCAATGTATTTGTCAAGTTTATTTCATGCAAGTTAAGTATAAATGGAAATCTAAATTAAAACTTTATATGTTATAGCTTCCAAGAGGAAATGGAAAGACAACGATGAGGAAGAGCCACATGATCACCCTATTGTCTATGTTGAGTAGAGAAGGAAGTCTATTTTGGTTCTTTTTGTTTTCAGGGTGAGTAACATATAAATACCTTTCTTTAATAGAACCTACATTATTCATCCATGTTTCAAGTTCATTGATTATGCCATGATCCTACCTTATA
>CANXYC010481838.1:0-13997 GCA_948193065.1 Aleurites moluccanus
TTTGAGTTGAAATTGATAAATGGAGGATATAAGGGGATGTATGTTATATTGGGAGTGTTTTATTATATGTTTTGCGGATAGCTTAAGTCAGAGTTTCAAGGGAGACTCTGTTAGTTTTTCTGCATACATGTTTGACATATGATGATTTAAAAAAAAAAATTATCACCTAAAATGTATCCCAGGTTAAGTTATGAATGTAAAAGCTTAAGCATGGGTTCTTCAAGGCACTGGTGGCTTAGGCATTACCCGTACCTTAGGATCATCGTAGTCTAAAGTTAGGATGTGACATGTGCATGATCCGAGAGGGAAGTTTTGGCCAAATTGGGTCGGACCATATTTGCTCAAAAGATCTTGTCCAGTGGAGGTGTCATACTCATGGATTTGGATGGGAATGAATTTTCAAGCCCCTGTAATCTTGACCAATTAAAAAGATATTTTGTATAATTCCTGCTTCATGATGCACTATATGAACAAAACTACGAGGACCTGATTCTCCCAAAAGAAATTTTTGATGTGTGAAAAAAAATGCAATTGGAGATACGTAGGCAGCCCACCTTGGGTGCGGTCCAAAGCATAATAAATTTATCATTTTTTATGCCTAGATTAATTAGTTCATGCTTGCTAAGTTGAAAACCTGAATAAGGCAACTTAGGCAAAAATTAGAACAGCTCGGCGAGTTGAAAACCCTAAAGGGCGGCTCGGACAAAAATTAGAGCAATAAGAATATAAAAATTAAAAAATTAAAACAAAGAAGAAGAATATAAAAAAATATAAAAAGAAAAAAGAAAAAGAAAAAGAAAATAAAAAATGTTTCATTTTAAATTGGAATTCATCAATTCTCGAGTCCTTTCTCGTCAAAGTATTATGTCCTGTCTCGTCTCTCAGAGTCAAAATAATAAAAATTCAATCTCATTTTATTCAATTTTAAAATCCAAATGAATGAAATTCATAAAAGTTCCAAAAGATGGAATACAAAAAAAGGGGGTCCTAGTCTAAACTCGTCTTCTCCTAGGATTAACATCCTCTGAGTCGTTAGAGACCCCATCTTCAGTCATGACTGTATCCTGTTCAATTTTCACCTCCAATTTGTCTTTGATCATGTCACCTCCTTCTAGTTTTGTCCTTATATCTGTCTCAACATCCACTGTCTTAGTGTCAGCCTCCAATTCTGTAATCAAGGCGACCCATGTGGTCTTCTCAATGGGCCAAACCTCTGTGATGAACCAATAGTCATAACTTTCCAGCTTGCCTGACAATCCAGCAGGATGTACGAAGTGCATCGACCACCTCCAGCCATTTTTTATGGCCTGGGATACAAGTCTTGTAATTGGAGATGTGGGAAAAATAGCTCCATCTGGTGGAGTGCACTGTGGCTGACCCATCTGCCTCAAGATTCTGGTTCCTTGGTAGAATGAGGTCATAGAAATCTGTAGCAAATAAACCATCTTGTACCCATAGCTCATTATAATGAACGAGTTAACCCCATACCAAGAACAGTACCAGAGAAGCTCTTTAGAATCTAGCTCTAAAATCCAAGCAATCCACTCATTTTCTGAGTCGAAGCGAATCAGAGTTCTCCGTATATGGTATTGTGCAGTCGAATATGGCATCCTATCTTGGGGAGCCACCACTTGTAGATGATCCTTAAGCCAAACCTGAAAAGAAGCAAAAGTGTTAAAAAAAGGGTGAAAAGGAATGGAAGTACAAGATCTTTTTACCTGTAAAATAACAGGGCTAACAGACCAAGGCCCTTCAGCTCTAACATTTCCATCCAGACTTTGTAGAGTTTTCGCTAAGATCAGGCCAGCAATGGTGCAACCACGCTCCATCTGAGCAATTAGCTCCAGTACCCAAATGTCTCCCCAACTAGGTGAGTTAAAGAAGAGGCATCCAACGGTCAAACACAGAACCAAAGCAGTCATTCTGTGTTTTTCTCTTATTTTGTCCTCCGAACTTTCTGGATATTGGAACTCAGCTATAACTGCAGCTACGTTGATCCGATCTTCCATGACCATAAAGTTGGCTAGCTCATGTCTCAACCCCAAAAGCCTTTTGAAAGAATGAAAATATCCAACCCTGTATTTAGGGATTGCTAAAGCAGCATTTGGGGCATTTCCGGGGATGGCACTGAATTCTTTAAATGTAGGGCACATTTCCTCCATATTGGTGCTGAATTGGAACACGTGGTCAATAGGGTCCCAAAACCTGAAACAAGCTTTCAGAAAGTCCCAATCAACTTTCACACCCTTCAGAGTCAAAATAGAGTTGATTGCGTATTTGCCCAGGTTAATCTTTTCGACCTTGTCCAGGTTCTTGGTCCACAAAAACATGTAATGGCTATAGTAAGGCTCCATTGATATTTTTGGCTAAAATGAGAGAGAAAAAGTCAGAAAGAAAATGCTAAGAAAGCACTAAGGGTTGTTGAGAAGAGTCAAAGTGACTTTTTCAGAAGAAATGGAGGACTTTTTATAGAAGAATGAGCCAAAATAAGCTGGGGCGTGTAGCACTACCACATAAGGCTGGTGGCACCGCCTTAGGCCTGGGGTAGCATCCCCACCTCATGGTGGCGGCAGCCGCCCTAAGCCTAGGGCAGCACCACCATAAGCCTAAGGCGACAATGCCCCTTTAGGCCGGCGGCAGCGACTATGCCAGACGGATTTTTTTCTGGATTTTTGAAAATTTTATAGGTTAAGGTCATTCTAAAGCATTTTCGAAACATTCTAGACATTTTTTAGAAATTTTAATGCATTTAATTTCATTTTTTTGAACTGAAAATTGCATAACATGACATTTTAGTATGCATCCGTAACATGGGGCGGTTTAATAAAATTTTAAAACATCATTCATACACAACAAACACAATATCATTCATACATCATTCATAGCACCATCATAACATCCATACATCATGGTTAAGAAAAAATAGTAGGAAAAGCTAGAAAATAAGCTCAGTCTCTTCGACGACACTGGTGAGGGTCCTCCAGTGGACGAAGCGAATCGGTCCTAAAATCAAGCCGAGTCAACATACTCGTCAATGCTAGCTCCATTCTACATCCCACATGATAGTTGTGGCGAGCCCACTCTATCGTAAGCTGAAAAAAAAAAGAAGCAAAATGTCAAATGCTTAGCCAAAGGATCATTTTCAAAAGCAAAGATATTAGATGTCTCAAGTCAAAGGATCATTTCCGAAAGCATAAAGAGCATCAACATACCTCAGGGATATCAAGGAAGTTTGGTGTATGAGGATGGACTGCGTCTGAAAGATGAAATGTCTACATCTCTCTATGAGCATTGATATAGAAGATATCTTCAGGAAGCAAGTATCTGAGGCCCAAGATGACCAGGTTAGGATCATTTTATGTGTCAGGAGTAATGCTGGGACAAGCTAAAGAAGGGTCTCTTGATGCACCCACATTATGAACTCAGCTTGGTCTAGCAGAAGAAGGACCAACAATGTCAGATGCATGCTCCACTCGCCTGTATGGATCACCGATAGGACCCATCAAATGGGTGTGATAGAATAGTGCATAGTTATCCTTGGGTGTCATATATAGATGGATAGGGAGCCCAGTATAAGCTTCGTCGGGAGCACGAATGTCCATATTCCATCTCATGTCAATTGATGGGTGTGCCGAAACTACCCACCTACCGATAGTCTGGACTCAGACTCTTTCTCCCAGATAATATAGCTTGTGATATGGTGAGCGTAGCAACAATCGGGAACAAGCCAATGTAGCACTTAGGTCAAGTTCCACTGGCATCAGCAGCACTCGATCAATATAGGGTTTCATCACAATCTGCATAAAGAGTTGATTGTAAGAAAAGCCATGAAATATGGGTGATATAAAGTCAGAAAAATACCTGAAAAGCATCAAGGCTGCCGAAGAAAGCCCGAATAGTCCCGAACTCATGTACACCTGGGCTAGACCAATATTCCCTGTTCCACTGGACACCAGCTGGAAAAACATCTAGTCTAGGGCTGCTGAGAATGGGGGCAAGTGTCTAAAAGTACTCATAGGCCCATACCTGGTTCAAGCATGTGAAACAGAAAGTCAGAAAGTAGAATTCAGAGCAGGTACAAAGAGTACTTCTTAGTTCAAACCATCAGGTACAGAGAGTACCTCCCAGTTCAAACCAATAGGTACAGAGAGTACCTTCTAGTTCAAACTAACAGGTACAGAGAGTACCTCCCAATTCAAAGGCAAAAGATGTGGAAAGCATACCTCCCAAATGAATTAAGTCCCTCCATAGGCATTAAAAGCTCCCAGGGACAGATCGCACATCTCCCAATACATAGTGCTTAGAATAGTGCCAGCCCAATCATATTCACCCAATGCAGTCATGTCTATCAAGCTTGGCAGAATATTCAGGTTGACAGTATCACGACGAGTATGATCGAAGGTGCATCCAGCTAGGATCAGCATCATCAGTTTAGTAATAACCTCAGCATCAAATATCACTCTAGTAAACGACTCCATCTCTCTCAAACGAGCCTGAAGCCAAGTACGAGGGATTGATATACGATCCCGAGGGGGATCCTGACCTGTAAACTTAGCCATATCCTGAGGAGAAAAGATAATCCTCCAGTTAAAGCAGAGATCTAAATGACGAGTTCCAAAGTGTAAGCTGGTCAGCATCGACAGATCTAATGGGGTAACTGTCAACTCCCCACAAGGAAAATGAAAAGGAGTTGGTGGTGTCCTACCATCGCTCAGCCAGTGCCTTAATCAAAGCCACATTGCTCTCAGGATTGGTTTTGACCTTTAGGAAGGATACAAAACCAGTGGGCTCTAATAGGGGCTTTACCGAAGTTTCCTCAGATAAATCATCGGCAAGATAGGCTAAATTTGACCTAGCCCCTCTATTTCTAAGCATGGTGTTCTAAAAAAAATTTATTATTAAAAATAATAATAATAGTAAATAATAATAAATGTATAACTGATAAATAAATGATAAGGTATATGTACCTCAATTCTATCGTCCCAAGAAACATATTGTTCTAGTTCCTGCAACAAGTTTTCTGTGTCAGGATTATCTCGTGGGGCCTCATAGCTATGGTGTTCCCGGTTGCTACTTCCAGAAGTTGAAGCCATCAAGAGAAAGAGGAAAAAGCTTTAGAGAGAAAATCTAAAGAGAGAGAGAAATGAGAAATGAGGAGTGAAGAGAATGGGAGAACCTCACCCCTATTTATAGATTTTGAGAATCTCAGAAATGACCATCATGTCCCCAACTTAGCCAAAAGTAAGGAAACTTGTATTTTTGGAGTAATTTAAGTTGGAATCAGGTGCCATCAATTTTGTTGAATTCGTATGGTTTTTCTCTATCCATAGAGCTATCATTTGCCTAGATCAGACATGGGAAGCTTCTATAATTCAGAAAATGATAGAAACAAACAAATACCAGAAAAGTGAAAAGTTGTCCGGAGCTTGACAAATCACACTTGTATACCTCCAGACCTTGCAAGATGCAATTAGAACGCCTTTTTTTTGTTCCAAATAGACAGGAATAACCCATTTCACCTGCATCACGTCTGTCACTCAGAATAGACAGCCATGATGGGGGGCAGCTGTGAACACTTATTTTTTACACCCTCGGCTCCTGCCAACCCGAACGGCACTCCCTGAAACCAAACCCACACTCGGACAGACTTGGAGCGGCCTCAGAATGAAGCCGGGGCTCGGGTGTCGCCCTCCAGGCATAACATTACCACCAGAGAGGGGTGGCGGGGTGACATCTGCCATGCCCAGGGGCGGCAGCATGGCTCCTTACCACTACTGTCGCCCTCCTTCATACCCTCGGCGGCACCACCGCCCCCTTCCGGTGGCAATAGTGCCTTTTGCTGGCGGCAGCGATGTTCTAGACTCTTTTCTTCCAAATCCCACATTGAAAAATGATGGGATTTGACCCCCTAAGCTCCTATTATAAATAGAGAGCCTCCCCCCACCTTCTAGACACACAAAAACATACAAGAAGTGAGAAAAGTAACAAAGACAAGAGGAAGAAGACAAGAAATCATTTACTTTATTTGATTTCGTCTTTTTTTCCCTTCCATGTTATATTTTCTCTCTTTTTAGCTCTCTTTGAATTTTAAGAGTTGCTACTATGGGCATATTGATCCTCAAAGTTATATTTTTTCTAAGCAAGATCCCTCTATCAGCTTGTTTTCTTAAAAGCTAAGAAGATATTTCGATCCATTTCCTCGGGCAGCATCTGATCCAAGGTGGAACTCCGGTCCAGAAGAGCACTCCGTCCGCCAGCATCCCTAAAAGCTAGGCCAAAGGTATGGTCTCTTAACTCATCTTCTTTACTTTTGTAGAGCATCAAAATAAAGAATCAAAACATGATAAATTGGGCATAAAACCAACCCTCCTTCACGAAAAGGAAGAACTGCGTGGGTTTTGATTCCCATTCAACGGGATATGCAGGCAAGCTGTATAAAGCTTCAAATCCAAAAAAGAAAAAAAACCATCTCTTTTTCTTTGATTATTTGCTTTATTTTATTTGTTGAATGTATTCTTTGGGGAATGTGTGATCAACCTAGAGCCCATAAGGGCTAGAGTTGTATCCCCTATTTTGAGATTTTGAGGTGTAATAATTTACTTTTATCGCTCTCTTTAATTATTTTGTTTGATTGATTACATTTCAATTGTTCATCCATTTATTTACCTGCTCATGCATCTTACATGTTATTCTTTAATTGCTCATGAAAATCATTTTAAATCAAGGTTAAAATTAAAAGCCAAATTCAACCGAAAACCTAGTCCCCGAATCCTCTTTGGTTTCAAAGACTAGTGCACTTTTTTTTTTTCCTTTGGGATAAAATTGGAGTCAAAATGGGTTTTTACCTTAAATTTTCCCAACAAAAATAATTTAAGGTGGCGACTTCAAAATCAAAACCATTTTCAAATAAAAGGCACTAAGGTCGTGTCCTCCGTGAGAAATTACCCCAAATGAGCATTCTGATGCCCAACGTTTTTTAAGAACGGGCCCGGACGACGGTGCTCGGGCGATGCCTCACAATAATAGAGTCGGACTATTCTTGGACCCACTTCTCAGATGAGACATGGTTCAGCTAGTTTTGCACCATCCAGGACTCCTAAACCTTTATGTTCTACATGTGGTAAATTTCATGGTGGCCCTTGTCGTTATGCATCCGGAGCATGCTTTAAGTGTGGACAATAAGGCCATTTGCTCAAGAATTGTCCACAACCACCCTTTGGAGGTAGACCTCAGGCTTCTCAAGCTACAGTTTAGATGATTAGAGAGAGGAGTATTAGTCAGCAGCCAGGTACAAGCAGAGGTATTTTAGGCAGGACTGTTGAGGCTAGCAGAGGGTCAGGACAACATATGGGTCAGGCTTCAGGATCAACTCCTATGGGTAGAGGTAGAGGCAGAGGCAGAGTGTTTGCTTTAGCACAATATGAGGCCCAGGCATTTAACACAGTTGTTACAGGTATTCTCCCGATCCAAGCTTTGAATGCTAGAGTGTTGTTTGATTCAGGAGCTACGCATTCCTTTGTATCATCATGTTTTGCTAAGAAATTGCATGTCCCTTGTGATTTGCTTGAAAATGTGTTGGGTATTTCTACTCTTTTAAAGGAAGAGATTGAAGTCCAGAACTTTTATCCATCATGTGTGGTTAGCATAGGTGACAAGAACTTGGATGTAGATTTGATTGAATTACCTGTATTGGAATTTGATGTAATTTTGGGCATGGACTGGTTGTCTAAGTACTATGCTACTATAGATTGCAATGGGAAGAAGCTAGTCTTCAAGCCACCTTCAGGTGAGGAGTTTGAGTTTCAAGGGGAACGGAATGAAGTACCATATAATGTGATATCTTCCAAGAAAAGGTTGCTAAGGGTATTTGGCTTATGTCCGGGACACTTGTAAGGAAGTGAAAGACATGGAGCAGATTCCAATAGTTAATGAGTTTTCGGATATATTTCCTGAAGAATTATCAGGGTTGCCACCGGATAGAGAGACAGAGTTAGGTATCGAGTTGCTACCTAGCACGAGTCCGATTTCTATTCCTCCCTACCGTATGGCACTAGTGGAGTTGAAAGAATTGAAAATCCAATTGCAAGATTTGCTTGATAAAGGATTCATTAGACCTAGTAGTTCGCCGTGGGGAGCACCTGTACTTTTTGTGAAGAAGAAGAATGGTTTTATGAGATTGTGTATCGACTACTAGCAGCTTAACAAGGTTACCATCTAGAACAAGTGTCCTTTACCAAGAATAGATGATTTATTTGATCAGTTGCAGGGTGCAAGTCATTTCTCCAAGATAGATTTGAGGTCGGGTTATCATCAATTAAAAATTCAGAACGAGGATATATAGAAGACGGCCTTCCGGACCAGATATGGACACTATGAGTTCTTAGTGTTGCCGTTTGGATTGACTAATGCACTAGCTGCATTAATGGATTTAATAAATAGGGTGTTTAGGCCATTTTTGGACAAGTTTGTCATTGTATTCATCGATGACATCCTTGTATATTCTATGAGTAAGGAAGGGCATAAAGAACATCTTCGGATTGTATTGCAAACCTTGAAGAAGAATGAGTTGTTTGCCAAGTTCTCCAAGTACGAATTTTGGCTTGATAGTGTTTGTTTTCTCAGGCATGTGATGAGTAAGGAAGGACTTAAGGTTGACCCGAATAAGGTGGATGCAATCCTTATTTGGCCTAGACCCACAAGTGTTTCAGAAGTTAGAAGTTTCTTGGGTTTGGCAGGGTATTATAGGAGATTTGTGCAAGAATTCTCCGAGATTGTAGCACCTTTGACCAAGCTTACTCAGAAGCAAATGAAATTCCAATGGACAAATTCTTGCAAAGGAAGTTTCCATAAGTTGAAGACTTGTCTCACAATGGCACTTGTCTTAGTTTTGTCGTCTGGTGAATGAGGATTTGCAGTGTATTATGATGCATCAAGAGTAGGGCTTGGTTGTGTGCTTATGCAACATGGTAAGGTGATAGCCTATACTTCGAAACAGTTGAGAAAGCATGAGGTGAATTACCCTAGACATGATTTGGAGATGGCTGCAATAGTGTTTGCATTGAAGATCTTGAGACACTACTTATATGGAGAGAAGTGTGAAATCTTCACAGATCATAAGAGTTTGAAATATATATTTCAGCAGAAAGATCTTAACTTTAGGCAGAGAAAGTGGGTTGAATTGCTTAAGGATTATGACTGTGAAATATTATACTATCCAGGAAAAGCAAATGTAGTGGCGGATGCTTTGAGTAGGAAGTCTTTGGGAAGTTTATCCCATATCCAAGTTAGCAGGAGATCTCTAGTGAGAGAGGTGCAAAGATTGCATGAGTTAGGAATTAGTTTGAATCTGTCAAATTCAGGAGTGCTTTCCAAGTCAAGCCAGTTCTTATTTATCAGATAAGAGAAGCACAAGATAAGGACCCTCAATTGGTAAAGCTAAAGAATGATGTGGGGACAGAAAGAGTTTCAGGCTTTACCATAGTTGATGGTGTGTTGAGACTGGGTAATAGATTATGTGTTCCAGCTGTGGATTGATTGAATTATGTAATTCTCAAGGTAGTTCACCATTCTAACTATAGTGTGCATCCAGGTGCAATAAAGATGTACCACGATATCAAGAGTTCTTACTGCTGGACTGGAATGAAAAGAGATATCGCAGAATATGTAGCTAAATGTCTAACTTGTCAACAAGTCAAATTCGAGCATCATAAACCTTCTGGATTACTTCAAGAGTTGCCACTGCTAGAATGGAAATGAGAGAGAGTGACTATGGATTTTGTGGTTGGATTGCCAAGAACTTTAAGAGGCCATGATTCAATATGGGTTATTGTTGATAGATTAACCAAGTCATATCATTTCTTGCTGGTAAAGACGACTTATACGGTTTCACAATATGCACAGATTTATATCAATGAGATTGTCAGGATGCATGGAATTCCAGTTTCGATCATCTCAGATAGAGGTACTCAATTCACCTCGATATTTTGGCAAAAATTACAAAAGTGCTTGGGTACACAACTTGATTTCAACATAGCATTTCATCCGCAAATAGATGGGCAGTCAGAGAGGACCATCCAAACTCTAGAAGACATGTTGAGGATGTGTACTCTAGATCTTGGAGGAAATTGGGATAAACACTTGCCATTGATAAAATTTGCCTACAACAACAGCTATCATTCCACGATTCAGATGCCTCCTTACGAAGCATTATATGGCAGGAATTACAGATCTCCCTTGTGTTGGGATGAGGTTAGTGGAAGGCATATCGAGGGACCAGAATTTATAAGATATACATTGAAAAAGATTGCATTGATCCGGGAGAGATTAAAGACAGCTTTCAGCCGCCAAAAGAGTTATGCTAATCTAAAATGAAAAGTTCTTCAGTTTTCCATTGGAGACCTAGTGTTTTTAAAGATCTCACCAATGAAAGGAGTTTTAAGGTTTGGCAAGAAAGGCAAGCTATCTCCACGATTTATTGGACCCTTTGAAATTCTAAGCAAGGTTGGAGAGGTTTCATACAAGTTAGCTTTGCCACCTAGCATGGACAGTGTGCACCCGATATTCCACGTATCGATGCCTTGGAAGTATATCGCCGACCCTTCTCATGTGCTACAAGTTCCAGTAGTGGACCTTCAACTAGATTTGACGTATGAAGATGTTCCAATTGCCATTATGGACCGAATGATCAAGAGGATAAGAAATAAAGATATATCAATGGTTAAGGTTTTATGGAGGAATCAAGCTATGGAAGAGTGTACTTGGGAGGCAGAGTAATCTATGCGAGCCAAGTATCCCCATTTATTTCAAGTTTAAGGTAAGTTCTTTAAATTCGAGGATGAATTTATTTAAGGGGTGAAGAATGTAATACCCAATAATAAATATTTAATTTAATTTTATTTGTATTCCTGATTTTTGAGATGTTGTGGATAGATTAATGTCTTGGAGAAATTTCAGAATTTTTGGTATGCAAGAAGGATTTTTATGAGTTAGTTTTATGACTTTAAAGGAATAAATTAGAAAAGTGTAAATCATATGAGTTGTAGATTTTTTTATACTATCTATAAAATCCGTAAAATTGTTTTGGAAAATTTGTGTGTAAGGAGATATGCTCCTCAACCAGAATTTATTTGGTTCTCTTTTTCCTACAGAAATTCTGAGTTCGTTTGTTATCTTCTGGAAATGGTAGAGGCTGTTTGAGTTAAGTATAAACAGGAAAAAAATGTTCCTTCATGTGTTATATTAATGGCTGTGAAAATTTAATGAGATTGGATAATTGTAGCTTAAGAGATAGCTAATTTAATTAGACCTGCTTGGATAATTTTTGGAGAGTAAAGTCTGGGTGAATTTAAAAATTCACCATAAATTTTGTAGATCTCTTTTTGATTTGAATTTTGGTTATGATGGACCCTTGAGTGTCTATTTTAAGTGACAAAAAGAATTAAGGAATTTGGGTGTCTGTAGCTCAATTGCGAGCTGGTTCAGTGTAAATGAAGGTTTTTCGGCTCGGCAGAATAGGTAGCGCGAGGTGGTTCCTCGATTTCAAAAATTGTTAGAGGTTGATCGAGCTGGAGGGGTAAGCATGGAATTGTATCATGTGTGTCTAAGTTAAGTGGGAAAAAAGAATCAGGACAATTGGACTTTTTATCTTGCTCGTGAGCAATTTTAGTGTGAGGTGGCGAGTTAGCTAGAGAGGCAAGATTCCAATTCGCCAATATGGGCATTGGCGAAGTGGGATTGCTGAAGTGGGATTGTCGAGGTGGCATTGGCGAAGTAGAGTTTGGCGAGGTGAGATTGCCGAAGTGGCATTACCGAGGTGGCATTGGTGAAGTGGAAATTGGCGAGGTGAGATTTGGCGAAATGGGATTGCCAAAGTGGGAATATGTGAAGTGGCATATGCGAAGTGGCATATGTGAAGTGGGATATACGAAGTGACATATGCGAAGTGGAATATGCGAAGTGGGATATGCAAAGTGGCATATGTGAAGTGGGATATGCAAAGTGACATATGCGAAGTGGCATATGCGAAGTGGGATATGCGAAGTGGCATATGCGAAGTGGGACATGCAAAGTGGACATGCGAAGTGGGATTGCGAAGTGAGTCTGGCAAAGCGGGAAGCTGAGTGTCAGTAGTCTATTTAAAGAGGAGATGCAGTAGCTATTTTCACGATATCTTCTTCTTCTCTTTTCTTCGTTCGTTCTCATTTCTTCTCCTATATTTCTCAAATCTGTCCCATTTGTTTTTAATGTATTAATGCTCAAAATTAATGCATTGGATCATTAAATTAGCGCATTTAAGGCTTTAATCATCATTCTCAAGTCAGATTCTTCAGGAACTCAGTTTTGGAGAAAATAAGGTAATTTTCTCCAAACTTCATTTTCTCTTTAGATTAAGAATTTTTGATAGATAGAATAGATCTATATGAGTATATAGACTCTATTATAAGTATTTAAGACTACTAATTTTGATTAAGATTCAAGATATCAAAATTTATGGAATTTGATAAACAGTGACATAAATAGTAAGTATATTCTTGAACTTCAGATTTTCTTAAGAGATTAATTAAATTGATGCTAGGAAACAATAATAGAGGTGAGATTGCCGAGGTGGCATTGGCGAAGTGGAAATTAGCGAGGTGAGATTTGGCGAAGTGGACTTTGGGCAAAGTGGGATTGCCGAAGTGGGAATATGCGAAGTGGCATATGCGAAGTGGCATTATGCGAAGTGGCATATGCGAAGTGGGATATGCAAAGTGGCATATGCAAAGTTGGATATGCAAAGTGGCATATGCGAAGTGGCATATGCGAAGTGGGATATATGAAGTGGCATATGTGAAGTGGGACATGCAAAATGGACATGCAAAGTGGGATTGTGAAGTGAGTCTGGCGAAGCGGGAAGCTAAGAGTCAGTAGTCTATTTAAAGAGGAGATGCAATAGCTATTTTGACGATATCTTCTTCTTCTCTTTTCTTCGTTCGTTCTCATTTCTTCTCCTATATTTCTCAAATCTGTCCCATTTGTTTTTAATGCATTAACGCTCAAAATTAATGCATTGGATCATTAAATTAGCGTATTTAAGGCTTTAATCATCATTCTTAAGTCAGATTTTTCAGGAACTCAATTTTAGGGAAAATAAGGTAATTTTCTCCAAACTTCATTTTCTCTTTAGATTAAGAATTTTTGATAGATAGAATAGATCTATATGAGTATATAGACTCTATTATAAGTATTTAAGACTATTAATTTTGATTAATATTCAAGAAATCAAAATTTATGGAATTTGATGAACAGTGACATGAATAGTAAGCATATTCTTAAACTTCAGATTTTTTTAAGAGATTAATTAAACTGATGTTAGGAAACAATAATAGAGGCTGTAAGATGATTACATGTCACGACCTAACCTAGGAGCCGCGACGGTCCTAGGGTATGGATGTTGCATAAGCTACCAGTACCTCGAAGAACCCAATTAACTATACTATATGGATGCAATTCATATAAACAGCTTAATTAGCTCAAAATGCTGTAGAAAATTCGACAGCATCTCCTCTAAAATATGAATATGCCAAAAAATAAGACAAGTAAACAGCACTTCTAATAATCATCCACAATCACTCTCAAGTCAATGATCCCTCTGGATCTCTAACAACAACTCAATATATACATATATCTGTACATCCAGTCATTTCCATACATAGCATATCATATACATCCATAATATCATCAGTATGTAAAACTATAAAGATGCAAACTTATACATATATCTATATGCCACTCCTTAATATAAAGTACCATGGAACCTCTATTCTGTACAATATTTACATATTATTTTGGAGTTTGATATTTACATGATCACTAGTAACTTCCAAGGCAAGAGTAGGAGATGCCAATGGAAAGCGTGCCTCACTGCAGACCTGAAAATTTAAAACCACTAGGGGAGTGAGTATAAAAATACTCAGTGAATCCAAATGTATAAAAATGCAGTAAATGCTCATGAAAAT
>CANXYC010481913.1:0-16211 GCA_948193065.1 Aleurites moluccanus
CTACTCCTCTCCTGAAATGGGTAAACAAATAAAAGGGTGAGTATAGATGATACTCAGTGAATCTACATGCATCATCAATAAAACAGTAGGTTGCAATGAAGCAATAATATCAATAAGTCAAATAATAATAAACAAAATCTATAATGGGTTACAGTATAGCTAAAGAATAAAGTACAAGTTCAGTATCATATGGGAAGACAGATAAAGGGATGGACTGCATGAAAAGAAATCATATAATCTCCAGTAATCCGTATGGACCATATAGGTCTCCAATAACATATCTGTATCCGTGAGCATAAGGCTGATCAGGCCCTATGGCTAGGACCATAGACCCTCCCAGCTAGGGCATCAGTAATACAATGTGCACATCGCCGATAGTACTTTTCCACTACCCTGTCAGATCGATAGGTCTGTCAAGCCAAATATGGGTCAATATAACAAGGGATACCATTATACAACAATGGCATCCAGTAATCAATCAGTCCAATATCAGTCAATCCAATTATCAATAAGAACAATGGCAATGCTATAGATAACATACAATCAATAATAAATGGTTTGGCAATTAAGAAAAGACATGGAACAAAAGTTGGTTCGATGGAGGAAAACAGTAGGTCAATTAGCATGCCAACGTCGCTGGCGACAATGACATTTAAATGGTAGGCCTATGGAATACAAAACAATAGGCCAAAGGCAAATGAACTAGGCATTTCATCAAACATATGGTGGGCATACAATGGCAAGCCAATAGGTTAGGTTTTGGTGTAAACTTGACTTGCCCAATTCAATCAACACAAAGCCACATTGTCAACAAAAGTATAGGCATCAAAGAAATACAATTAAACAACATTAAAATGGGATCAAAAGGCTATGGAAAATCAAGCAAAACCAAGCAAATTCAATGGGTGAATAGTATCAAAAGTGTTCGGCCAAATGGGGGTTTTCACAATTGGATTCCAATCATCAATTCAATGATATAGGCATGTAAAATGATACAATGTAGACTCACCTAAAGCTTTAAATCACCTTGAACAAGCCAATTCCACCAAAAATCACCAAATGACCTATATAGCACACCTTTGTCAATTCTTGTTTTCTACATCAAACAAACCACTAATTATTCATCTATTCACATCCAATTAACATATTCTAACACTAATTAACACAATCAAACACTAAATCATCAACTCATTTCTTACAACTTCAATTTAAGCAACCTAATTAGGCATTTTAATAAATTTGCATCAATTGATGCAATTAACCACTAAACCCATTAAATTCAACCTAAATAACATCTATTTAAACAATTAAATCAAACAAAAACACATCTTACCTCAACCTTGAAGAAATGGCCGAAACTTCCCTTTCCAAATTCCTTGAAATCCTTAGCTCCTTTCTATAAATTAGTGATGGAAATAGGTTAAGCTAGATGGATACTCAACTTTTCCATCAATTCTCTTAAGAAACTTGTAAGAAATGAAAAAGAAATGAAGAACAAGAGTGAGAGAGAGAGGTTCGGACAACCAAGAACAATGAAGAAGATGAAACCATTTTTGTCGAAGTATCAAATATATACTAAAAATCAATTGGCAAATTACAACTAAATCTTCGAACTTCCATCCATCACACTTTGGTCCAAAATCTTCTATAATTTATTCTGTCAATTTTGTCTGGAATTAGATTTCAAAATGGGGAGTCAATAGGCTTATTTTAATTTATACTTATTTATAAAAATAGTTCTGGAGTCATTTTGTAACCCCGACCGATCAATTTCCACTATTCACCTTTAACTTCCACTTATTTACAATTATGCCATTAGTTACTTTTTCAGTGTTCCTAAATGATTTTCGCTTCTTTCTTTTTACCAAAATTACACATAAATTATAATGATCTTTTACCCCTAGGTCAACTTAAAAAAAATTTCTGTTGACCGGACTGCTCATTTCTCGGCAGTGTTCCCGACACCGCCACTTTTCGGAAAAGTAACAAGTTCGCTTTCTAACTGTGTCTCTAAAATTATTTCCCATCATTTCGAGACTAATGAACCACAAACTGAGAATTAATTCATGCATGTGAGTTATAACTTTCTAGGGTATTATATTTTACCCCCTACAAATATATTCGTCCTCGAATTTAAATAAAACATACCTCACTGCTGGAACAGGAATGAATATTTGCTCCTCATCTCCTGCTCGCTCTCCCAAGTACACTCCTCCATGAACTGATTCCTCCAAAGCACATTAACCATCGGGATCTCCTTATTTCGCAGCTGTCTGACCTGTCGATCAATGATCTCCACTAGAATCTTCTCGTAAGATAGATCATCACTGAGATCCACATCCTGAACCTCCAAAATGTGCGATGGATAAACACATACTTCCGCAGCATCGATATATGGAAAACAGGATATACGTGGCTCATACTGGGTGGAAGAGCCAATCTATAAGCCACATTGTCAATCTTCTCAAGTATCTCAAATGGGCCTATAAACCTTGGTGATAGTTTATTCCTCTTCCCAAATCTCATAACACCCCTCATCAGTGAGACCTTAAGGAAGACATGATCACCAACTTCAAAATGTACATCCTTCCTCTTTGGATCAACATAACTCTTTTGCTTGCTGAAGGCAGTCCTCATCTGATCTCTGATCATAGGAACTTTTTCCATAGTCTCTCTGATTAACTCTGGCCCCTCTAACTGCTTCTCTCCCAGCTCCACCCAACACACTAGAGATCTACATTTTCAATCATATATTGCTTCAAATGGAGCCATACCAATAGAAGAGTGAAAACTATTGTTATAGGAGAATTCTATCAATGGCAGATAATAATCCCAGTTACCTTTGAAATCCAGAACACACAATCTCAACATATCCTCCAAAGTCTAGATCGTCCTCTCAGACTGCCCATTAGTCTGTGGATGAAAAGCAGTACTGAACTATAACTGGGTACCCATAGCCTCCTGAAACTTCTGCCAGAACTGAGATGTGAACTGTGTACCCCTGTCTGATATGATCATCAATGGAACTCTATGAAGTCGCACAATCTTATCCACATACAACAGTGCATACTGAGCTGCCGTGTAACTGATCTTAACCTCCAAAAAATGAGCAGACTTTGTCAAACGATCAATAATCACCCATATAGAATCATAACCCCTCGAAGTCCTTGGTAGACCAACTATAAAGTCCATAGTCACCTGTTCGCATTTCCACTCTAGCAACTCTATCTTTTGAAGTAGCCCTGATGGCTTCTGATGCTCGAACTTAACTTGCTGACAGGCTAAGTATTTCGACACAAACTGAGCTACATCTTTCTTCATCCCTGGCCATCAATACACATCTCTCAAATCATGGTACATCTTGGTAATCCCTGGATGTATACTGTATGCTGACTAGTGAGCCTCTCTCATAATCCGATCCCGTAGCCCATCAAAATCTGGTACACATATACGCTTCCCACATCTCAATACCCTATACTCTATTGTGAACTCTGTCATCCTCCCACTCTGTACCTCTCCCTTGAGCTTTAGTAGATAAAGATCCTTGTCCTGAGCCACTTTAATATCATCAATCAATAGTTACTTCTTCCGAAATTGGGCTATTAGAGTCTGGTTATGATCCTGGGATTCTAACTCCAACTCCACTCCCAAATATGCTAACTTCCTCATCTCTCGGATCAATGGCCTCTTGCCAAACACAATATGAGATAAACTGCCCATCGATTTCCTGCTCAGAGCATCCACCACTACATTGGCCTTCCCTGGGTGATAAAGAATCTCGTAGTCATAATCCTTAAGTAGCTCTACCTATCTGCCCTTCCTAAGATTTAGATCCTTCTGCTAAAATATATATTGTAAACTCTTATGATCAATGTATATCTCACATTTCAATCCGTACAAGTAATGTCTCTAAATCTTCAAGGCAAATATTACAGTTTCCATCTCAAGATCATGAGTCAGATAATTTGCTTCATGATTATTTAATTGACGAGAAGTATAAGCAATTACCCTACCAATCTGCATCAGCACACACCCCAGACCAATCCGTGAAGCATCACAATACACTGTAAATTTCTCCCCCTCAATTGGTAATGCCAATACTGGAGCACTGGTAAGACAATACTTCAGAGTTTGGAAAATGCGATCACACTCATCTGTACATACATACTGCTCCTGTTTCCTTATCAATCTAGTCAATAGAGCTGCAATCCGAGAGAAATCCTTCACAAACCTCCTGTAATATCCAACCATACCCAGAATATCACGACCCTCTAAAACACTGGTAGGCTGGGGCCAATTAGCAACAACTTCAGTCTTCTGAGGATCCACCTTAATCCCATCCTTGTATATCACATGCCTAAGGAAATACACTTTGGCTAGCCATAATTGACATATAGATAACTTAGCATACAATCGATTCTCCCGAAGTGTCTACAAAACAATCCTCAAATGCTCTACATGCTCCTCCTCACTCCTGGAATAAATCAGTATGTCATCAATGAAAACAATGACAAACTTATCCAAATAGGACCTGAACACCTGGTTCATAAGATCCATGAAAGCAGCAGGTGCATTTGTCAACCAGAATGGCAACACCAAGAACTTATAATGTCCATAGCGGGTCCTGAAAGCAATCTTGGGTATATCACCCTTCTTAATCTTCAATTGATGATACCCAGACCTCAGATAAATCTTCGAAAAATGGTTGGCATCTTGCAGCTGATCAAATAAGTCATCTATCTGAGGCAACGGATACTTGTTCTTCACTGTGACTTTGTTCAGCTGGTTGTAGTCTATACACATCCTCAATGAGCCATCTTTCTTCCTCACAAACAGTATCGATGCACCCCAAGGAGAACTGCTCGGTTTGATAAACCCTCTATCCAATAGCTCCTGTAACTGTAACTTTAATTCCTTTAGTTCAGCTGGAGCCATTATGTATGGTGGAATATATATAGGGTCTGTGTCTGCATGCATCTCAATCTCAAACTCAATCTCCCTATCAGGGGGCAATCCTGGCAACTCATTAAGAAATACATCAGGAAACTCCTGAACAATTGGTATCTGATCCAACTATATAAAAGACCTCTACACATCTACCACATGTGCCAAATAGGATGAACAACCTTTCCCAATCATCCTCCTAGCCTGTATAGCAGAAATTAGGTTAACCCGGAACTCTCGAATATCACCCTGAAACTCAAACTCTGGCTGCCCCTCAGGCTAGAACCTAACCTTCTTCTGATAACAATCTATAATAGCTCGGTGTCTCGTCAACCAATCCGTACCCAAGATAACATCTAACTCTAGCACAGGTAACTCAATCAGATCAGCACGCAAGATGTTATCATCAATCTCAATCACACAGTCAGGGTTGTAATAATCAACATCCACACTATCACCCATAGGAGTAGCAATCATCAATGGCACATCTAATAATCTCCTTTCCTTATTCAATTTAGGTGCAAAATATGGTGACACAAAAGAATGAGTAGCACCCGAATCAAATAAGGCATCTGCAATCACATTCTGAATAAAAATAGTACCGTAACCACATAATTGGATCTTTGGGCCTTCTAGGTGTTGACAGCAAATACTCTTCCCTGACCCCTACCAGCTGGAGCCTGACTATTACTGGGAGCCTGTCCTCCCTTGCCTCTACCTCTGGCCGTAGCCTCTCTACCCACATTCTGACTCCTTATACCACTGGCTGAGAAACCATGATAGATGGCTGCTGGTCAGCCCTCAATAGACAACTGTTAGCATAATGGCCCTGCTGGCCACACCTCAAACAAGCACCAGTTCGTCTCCAACACTCCCTTCCATGTCTCCATCCATAAAACCCATAAGAAGGAATGTTGGGTGCCTGTGTAACTAACCTCGAAGAACCCTGAGAGCAGGCAAGTGCTGACTGAACTCCTAGCAGTCCCTTACTCTGTAGTCTCCTCCTCTGACTACTGGCTATAGATCTCTGCTCAAATTGAGGTACTGGCTCTACCTGTCTAGGATGGGAGCTACTCTCCCCCCTCATAACCTGTGATCCTGGACCCCCTTTCCTCTTCTAGGCCCTCTTTGCCCTCTCAGTCTTGTATTTCTCCTCCATCTGTGTAGCCTTGTCAATCACTGTAGTCAAGGAAGAAAACTCAGTAGCCAACAATGTGTTATAGAGTGCAGCATGAAGACCCCTCCGAAACCTACTAATCAAATCAGCCTCTGTAGGTACAATATAAGTAGCATATCTACTCAACCTGACAAACTCCTCCGCATACTCCTCTATTGATCTGTCCCCCTACTCAAGCTGTTCAAATATAAACAAGTTGCAGGTCTTCACCCCCTCTGTAATGAACTCATCAATAAGACCCTGTCTAAACTCTGCCTATGTAGGTGGGTTCTCACTATAAAGCCTGGGCTCCATCTGCCTAGAAAACCAAGTCCATGCCTTACCCTTAAGTAATAGCCCAACAAGCTCAACTGCCCTCAACTCTGAACATGGTAGTCTCCTCACTACCTTCTCCACCTCGTCCAAGAAATCAATAGGATATGTGCCTCTATCTCCTCTAAACTTAATACACCACCCTTCTCTATCACTCTTCAGCCTCCCTGTACAACTGGCTCCCTCTGAGCCCCTACTGACTGCACAGGAGCCGGTGCCACTAGAACTGCCTATGGTACCACAGATAGAGGCACTACTACTGGAGTGGGTGGTGGTTGTACCTGCTGTCTCTTCCATCTCATCTCAGCCATCTATCTCCGTAACTCCAATAAACCCTGTATCATTTCCACTCTCCAGGGATCATTGCCCCTCTCAGAATCCTCTGAAGTCCGTCGAGATCGAGACGAACACTCTGATACAGTAATCTCCCTAACCAGTGACTCATTAGAGGTAACCTCTGCCTCATTGGTATCTCTGTATCTGTCGTCAAACATCTCTATAATCTATCGAGAAAAATGGAAACAGTCTTAGAATATGACAACATCGCAAAATAATAACATATAACAGACGATAATAGCAAAAGACGTCAAAGAAAATCCTATGCTCAATGATATACTTAATTCTACCTCATTCTGTACTTAGTCATTATTTCTCTGTAATTCGGGAACTATTCATCTGTAACCTAGATTCACATTTTATAAACCTAGATGCTCTGACACCACTTCTGTCACGACCCAGTTTGCCGGATCGCGATAGTCCTAGGGCACGAGAGATGCCAATGGCGACCGGCACCCATAGAACCCAGTATCACACGCACAATCTATAAACCACAATATATTATCCATTTTAATTAATTATCATTCAATCTGTTATTTTGTCAATCATTTTGTAAATTACTACAATTGGCTGTAACAGTTATATATCATATCACATAATCATCATAGAGCTCATATATATCATCAAGCATCATATACACATGTTCATCTCCTAGCTAACCCATACATACCCCATGGAGCAGTTAGATAATGAATACCAAAAATAATATAGAAATATCAGAAAATATACATTAGATGACAGTAGCAAAAATCCTCGGAAGATAGACAACAGGATTTTGCAGCCTACTCCTCTCCTGAAATGGGTAAACAAATAAAAGGGTGAGTATAGATGATACTCAGTGAATCTACATGCATCATCAATAAAACAGTAGGTTGCAATGAAGCAATAATATCAATAAGTCAAATAACAGTAAACAGAATCTGTAATGGGTTACAGTATAGCTAAAGAATAAAGTACATGTTCGGTATGATATGGGAAGACAGATAAAGGGATGGACTACATGAAAAGAAATCATACAATCTCCAGTAATCCATATGGACCATATAGGTCTCCAGTAACATATCTGTATCAATGAGCATAAGGCTGATCAGGCCCTATGCCCAGGACCATAGCCCCTCCCAGCTAGGGCATCGGTAATACAATGTGTATATCGCCGATAGTATTTCCTTATTACCCTGTCAGATCGGTAGCTCTGTCAAGCCACATAAGGGTCAATATAACAAAGGATATCATTATATAACAATGGCATCCAACAATCAATCAGTCCAATATCAGTCAATCCAATTATCAATAAGAACAATGGCAATGCTATAGATAACATACAATCAATGATAAATGGTTTGGCAATTAAGAAAAGACATGGAACAAAAGTTGGTTCGGTGGAGGAAAACGGTAAGTCAATTAGCATGCCAACGTCGCTGTGACAATTGCATTCAAATGGTAGGCCTATGGAATACAAAACAATTGGCCAAAGGCAAATGAACTAGGCATTTCATCAAATAGATGGTGGGCATACAATGGCAAACCAATAGGTTAGGTTTAGGTGCAAACTTGACTTACCCAATTCAATCAACACAAAGCCACATTGTCAACAAAGGTATAGGCATCAAAGAAACACAATTAAACAACATTAAAATGGGATCAAAAGGCCATGGAAAATCAATCAAAACTAAGCAAATTCAATGGGTGAATAGTAACAAAAGGGTTCGGCCAAATGGGGGTTTTCACAATTGGATTCCAATCATCAATTCAATGATATAGGCATGTCAAAGGATGCAATATAGACTCACCTAAAGCTTCAAATCACCTTGAATAAGCCAATTCCACCAAAAATCACCAAATGGCCTATATAGCACACCTTTGTCAATTCTTGTTTTCTACATCAAACAAACCACCAATTATTCATCTATTCACATCCAATTAACATATTCTAACACTAATTAACACAATCAAACACTAAATCATCAACTCATTACTTACAACTTCAATTTAAGCAAACTAATTAGGCATTTCAACAAATTTGCATCAATTGATGCAATTAACCACCAAACTCATCAAATTCAACCTAAATAACATCTATTTAGACCATTAAATCAAATAAAAACACATCTTACCTCAACCTTGAAGAAATGGCCGAAACTTTCCTTTCCAAATTCCTTGAAATCCTTAGCTCCTTTCTACAAATTAGTGATGGAAATAGATTAAGCTAGATGAATACTCAACTTTTTCATCAATTCTCTTAAGAAACTTGTAAGAAATGAAGAATAAGAGTGAGAAAGAGAGGTTCGGCCAACCAAGAACAATGAAAAAGATGAAGCCATTTTTGTCTAAGTATAAAATATATACCAAAAATCAATTGGCAAATTACAACTAAATCCCCAAACTTCCATCCATCATACTTTGGTCTAAAATATTCTGTAATTTAGTCTGTCAATTCTCTTTGGAATTAGATTTCAAAGTGGAGAGTCAATAGACTTATTTTAATTTATACTTATTTATAAAAATAGTTCTGGAGTCATTCTGTAACCCCAACCGACCAATTTTCACTATTCATCTTTAACTTTTATTTATTTACAATTATGCCATTAGTTACTTTTTCAGTGTTCCTAAATGATTTTCACTTCTTTTTTTTTTTTTACCAAAATTACACTTAAATTATGGTTATCTTTTACCCCCAGGTCAACTTCAGAAATTCTTCTATTGACTGGACTGCTAATTTCTCGGCAGTGTTTCCGACACCGCCTCTTGCTGAAAAAGTAACAAGTTCGCTTTCTAACTATGTCTCTAAAATTATTTCCCATCATTTCGAGACTAATGAACCACAAACTGAGAATTAATTCATGCATGTGAGTTATAACTTTCTAGGGTATTACACTATCCGAGGCAATGGATACTTGTTCTTCACTGTCACCTTATTCAGCTGCCTGTAGTCTATACACATCCTCTAAGAGCCATCTTTCTTCCTTACAAATAGTACTGGTGCACCCTAAGGAGGACTACTCGGTCTGATAAACCCTCTATCCAATAGCTCCTGTAACTGTGTCTTCAATTCTTTCAGTTAAGCTGGAGCCATTTTGTATGGAGGAATAGATATAGGGTCAGTGCCTGCATGTACCTCAATCTCAAACTCAATCTACCTATTGGGGGGCAATCCTGGCCACTCCTTAGGAAACACATCAGGAAACTCCTGAACTACTGGTATCTGATCAAACTGTACAGAAGACCTCTGTACATCAATCACATGTGCCAAATAGGCTGAACAACCTTTCTCAATCATCCTCCTAGCCTGGATAGCAGAAATTAGGTTAACTCGAAACTCCCGAATATCACCCTGAAACTCAAACTCTGGCTGCCCCTCAGGCTGAAATCTAACCCTCTTCTGATAATAGACTATAACTGCCCAGTGCCTCGTTAACCAATTCATACCCAAGATAACATCTAGCTCTAACACAAGCAACTCAATCAAATCAATATGCAAGATGTTATCATCGATCTCAATAATGCAATTAGGATAATAAAAGTCCACATCAACACTAACACCCATAAGAGTAGCGATAATCAAAGGCACATCTAACAATCTCCTTTCCTTATTCAATTTAGGTGCAAAGTGTGGTGACACAAAAGAGTGAGTAGCGCCCGAATTGAATAAGGTATCTGTAATCTCATTCTGAATCAAGATAGTACCTATATCCATGTTGTCTGCTTTCTAGGCCTCCTGGGTGTTTAGTACTAACACTCTGCCCTGACCCCTACCAGTTGGAGCCTAACTACCACTGGGAGCTTGTCCTCCCCTGCCCCTGCCTCTGCTTCTGCCTGTAGCCTCTCTAACCACATTTTGACTCACCTGAACCACTGGCTGAGAAATCGTAATAGATGATTGCTGCTACTCACCCCATAGAGGACATCTGCTAATGAAGTGACCATGTTGTCCACACTTCAGACAAGCACCTGACTATAACCGACACTTCCCTCCTTGCCTCCGACCATAAAACCCACAAATAGGAATGCTGGGTGACTGTGAAGCTAGTCTAGAGGAACCCTGTGAATAAGCAGGTGTAGACCATACCACTGGTGGTCCCCTACTTTGAATTCTCCTCTTCTGACTACTAGTTGATGATCTCTACTCAAATCGAGGCACTAGCTCTGTCTGTCTAGGCTGGGAGCTGCTCTCCTCCCTCCTAACTTGTGATCCTGGACCCCTTTTCCTCTTCTGGTCCCTCTTAGCCCTCTCAATCTTATATTTCTCCTCCATCTGTGTAGCATTGTCAATCACTGTAGTCAAAGAAATAAACTTTGTAGCCAGTAATACATTATGTAATGTAGTATGAAGACCCCTTTGAAATCTACTAATCAAATCAGCCTCTGTAGGTACAATATGAGTAACATATCTACTCAACTTGATAAACTCATCCATATACTCCTCAATTGATCTGTCCCCCTGCTCTAGCTGCTTAAATCTGATCAGGTTACGGGTCTTCACCCCCTCTATAATAAACTCATCAATCAAACCCTGTCGAAACACAACCCAGGTGGGTGGGTGCTCACCATAAAGCCTGGGCTCCATCTTCCTGGAAAATCAGGACCATGCCTTACCCTTCAGTAACAACCCAACCAACTCAACAGCTCTCAACTCTGAACAAAGTAGTCTCCTCACTACCTTCTCCACCTCTTCTAAGAAATCTACAGGATCAGTACCTTTGTCTCCCCTAAACTCAGTCAAGTTTAGCTTTAGAAAGCTAAACATCGATACACCACCCTCCTCAATCACTCTCCGGCCTCCCTGTACAGCAGGCTCCCTCTAAGTCCTAACTGGCTGTACAGGAGCAGGTGCTACTGGAACTGCCTCTGGTACTACAGGTGGAGGCACTACGGCTGGAGCTAGTGGTGGAGGTACATATTGATGCTCCCACCTCAAATCAGCTAACTCCCTACACAACTCCATCATCCACCTCATCATCTCAAATCTTTAGGGGTCATCTCCCCTCTCTGTATCCTCTGAAGTCTGTCGGGATCTAGACAAACTCTCTGAAACTGTAATCTCTCTAACCAGTGACTCATTGAAGGCTACATCTGCCTCCCTGTTATCTCTGTCCCTATTATCGGACATCTCTGTAATCTGACAAAAAAATGAAAGCAGTATCAGAAAATGACAGAAACACAGAATAATAACATATAACAGATGACAACAGCAAAAGACGTCATTGGAAATCCTATGCTCTATGGTATACTTAATTCTATCCCACTCTGTACTTAGTCACTATTTCTCTGTAATTTGGGTACTATTCATCTGTAATCTAAATTCCACTGTCTGTAAACCTAAAGCTCTGATACCACCTCTGTCACGGCCCATTTTCGGATCGCAATGGTCCTAGGGCATGGAAAATGCCAATGGCGACCGACACCCGTAGAACCCAATATCACATGCACAATCTATAAATCACAATATATTATCCATTTCAATTAATTGCCATCCATTCTGTTATTCTGTAATTCATTCTGTCATTTATTGCAAATGGTTGTAACAATCCATATATCATATCATATAATCATCATATAACTCATATATCATCAAGTATCATATATATACATGTTCATTTCCTAGCTAACCAATACATACCCCATGGAGCAGCTAGATTATGAACATCAAAATATAGAAATACAAAAAATATACATCAAATGACTGTAGTAGAAATCCTCATATGACAGATGACGGGATTTTGCAGCCTACTCCTTTCATGAAATGGTTAAACAATGAAAAGGTGAGTATATAAGATACTCAGTGAATTTATATGCATCATCAATGAAATATAGGTTGGAATGATGATATACACATGATAAAGGAATAATGGTACAGTATCAATCATGTAGGTTTACAGAATCAGTATCAAAAATCAATAGGAATATCAAGGGTCATATCAAGTCATAGAATCATATGGTAAGATAGATATAGGGCCCTAAAACACGTAGACTATGTATAATCACACAGTCAATCACATATCAAGTAGGCATAAGGATGATCAGGTCCTATGGTTAGGACCAATAACCCTTTCCAGTTAGGGCATCAATACCAATGTGCACATTGCCGACAGTATGTACCCACTACCTCGTCGTAGTTGCAGCTCTGTCAAACTACATTTAGGTCAATACAAATAAATATCACATCAATAGACACTATTATGCAATAATGGCATCATCACTGTCAATAAACTCAATATCTTTCAAATAAAATAGTATTTGAATCAAAGGCATTGCAAGATACAATATACAAGTAAGGATAAAGGTTATGGTAAACAACAAAGGTATGGAACAAAGATTGGTTTGGCAAGGAAAATCGGTAGGCCAATTGGCATGCCAACGTCGCTGGCAACAATGGCATTCAAATAGTAGGCCTATGAAATACAAAGTAATAGGCCAAAGGCAAATGAACTAGGCATTTCAACAAACACATAGTGGGCATATAATAGCAAGCCAATAGGTTAGGTTAGGATGCAAAATTGACTTGCCCAATTCAATCAATATCAAGCTACATTGTCAATAATAGTATAGGCATCAAAGAAACAACAATAAACAACATCAAAAGAGCTCAAATTGGCTATTGAAAACAAGGCAAAAACCAAGCAAAATCAAAGGGCATGAATAGTGAATGTGGTTCTGCCAAGGTTGGGTTTTCTCAACAAGGTTCCAATTCCAATTTTAATACAAATGGCATGTTATTCAATGCAAAATAGACTCACCTAATGATTCAAATTGCTTTGAAAAACTCAATTCCATCGAATTCCTCCAATTGCACCAAATAGAACACTTTGATCATAACTTGATTTCTACAACAATTTAATCACTAATTAGTTACCTATTCACATCCAATTAACATAATCTAACACTAAATCATCAGACCCTTTCTTACAACTTCAAATTAGCTAGGTAAAATTAGGCATTCCTATCAATTAGCATCAATTGATGCAATTAACCACCAAACCCATCAAATTCAACCTAAATAACATCTAATTAAACAATAAAATCAAGCAAATAAACCTAGATGGAGATTTACCTTGAATCCGTTTGTTCCTCCAAGCAATCTAATGGAAGAAGATGATAAAACAACAATCAAACTCAACTTTTCTATGAATTTCTCTTAAGAAATTTGATGAAGAATTGGAAGAGAAATGGAAGATGGTGGTTCGGCTTACCAAAGAGAGAAGAAGAAAGATGAACAAATTTTTTTCTAAGTGTTTAATATATAGAAAAATCATATAGCAAATTATAACTAACTCCTTAAACTTTCATATATCACATTTTGGTCCAAAATCTTCGGTAATTTATTATGTCAATTCTGTTAGGATTTATAATTTAAAGTGGAGAGTCAATAAGCTTATTTTAATTTATACTTATTTATAAAAATGATTCCGGAGTCATTCTGTATCTCTGACAGACCCATTTTCACTATTCACCTTAAACTTTAATTTATTTACGATTTTGCCATTTGTTACTTTTTCAGTGTTCCTAAATGATTTTCACTTCTTTCTTTGTACCAAAATTACACATGCATTATGGTGATCTTTTACCCCCAGGTCAACTTCAGAAATTCTTCTATTGACCGGACTGCTAATTTCTCAGCAGTGTTCCCAATACCGCCGCTTTCCGGAAAAGTAACTAGTTCGCTTTCTAACTGTGTCTCTAAAATTATTTTCCATTATTTCAAGACTTTTGAACCACATTCTGAGAATTAAATCATACATGTGAGTTAGGAACTTATATGGTATTGCACCCACATATGAGTCAATTTAGGATATTTATTTTGGTCTTTGCCATGTGTAAGAAAATAAAGAATTTGGTGTCTCCCAACTTTAACTTAAGTGAAAAAATTTTATTTCCTCCTTATTCTTCTAGTCCTTTGCAACTTCATCCTCATTTCCCTTTAATCAACTTCTAATTCATTTTTCTTCTTTACCAATTACTCAATTTATGACTCTCATTTACACAATTTACCAATTTATCACTTTCTCTACAATAGCTTGCTCATAGTCCTTTTGCTACTATACCAAATTTTCCTAAGTTCTATTACTTGACTAATTCATTTGATTCACCCACTCAATTAATTCATATTTGTTCAATTCACTTAAATCTATTCAAGTTTTATTATCTTGTTAACAATTTCACAAGTCATACATTCTCCACAATAACTCATTTAACTGCTTAGAAAAAAATTTTCTTGTAGTTTTTCAACTACTATCTCATTTTATTCATTACTTTCCACTAATTCAATTCAGTTAAGTCTAATTAGCTTTCCTGGGGTGTTATAAGTACATGCACTAACCAAGTCGACTGCATCTTCATATGGCCAATAGCACAAGGTTACCTATCCTTCTTATCAAGTCAAAAGATCATCCCGCACTAGTATAAATATAAGAGGTAAACCTTCATTTATGACATCTCAACGACTTATATATGTCACATCCCACTTTTAGAATGTGATGGTCCTAAGGCACAGGGAAGGCATAAGGCCACCTACACCAACAGAACCCCCTAGCTATCAATTTACAGAAAAACTGCTAAAGTTTTTCCTATATTTTTCATACTATTCCCAACCCAAAATCGGGTCTTTTAATAAAACATAGCCTGTAGAAAAATTGCACTCCCAATAAAACTCCTTATACCCTTAACTCCAATACACCAAAAATGCATATAAACACTTATATAATTATTCAGATAACCTTTTCTAGATTCATTATAATTTAGATTTAATATTTACATCTCAAAGTGTTCATTGATTAAGTGTTTACAAATTTATATTGCAAAATCAAAGCTAAAATCATGGAGCTGAATTCTAGAATTGCTACAGTGTCCAAAATATCTCAAACCGTACATAGATAATGTAGGTTCCTACTGAGAAGAAGAAAGAGAGCTGGAACCGTCACTATCTAAGTCGCTCCTGTAAAAAAAAAAATAAACTACAACGATATGAGTATAACTCAGTGAGTAAAATACATGTATCATGCTTATAAGGTCAATTCTTTTTAATAATAAAGAAAGGCTAACAAAATATATTTGAGAATATTGGTTAATAATAAATAGATAGAGATGATGCCAACAAAGAAATATGGAATACAATAAATAAATCAAAGAGTCAATGTCACATCCCCCATTTCAAGAGATATGACGGTCCTAGGGTATAGGGAAGGCATAAGGCCACCTAAACCCGTAGAACCCCATTCTGCATTTTCTACAGAAAATTTGCCATAACTACTCTACTTTTACAATCTAATACCCAGGACCCAAAGTCCCTCTCTTCATAACCAACATTAACACATCCTGCACAAATCAACACTTCTATTTCCATACTCATCTCATACTACAATGTACATTCCACATTTGTTATCATTTTTCCCAATCCAATACTTTACACTGCATATATAATGTAATATTTACATCTCATTAACCATAT
>CANXYC010481979.1:0-15543 GCA_948193065.1 Aleurites moluccanus
TTCAAATTTTCTGATATGCCAAAACAAAATATATATATATATATATATATATATATATATATATATATATAATTTAACACTTATTATATATATAATGAAAATAAATATAATTTGATATTTATTATTTTTTATCAAAAATAAAAAATTAAAAAAAAAATTAATCCGTTCGAATTGGAAAAATCAGTCCGATTTGATCAGTTCATTGATTAATCGGCTAATTTATCAATTTTTTAATTGATTTTTAA
This sequence comes from Aleurites moluccanus, assembly GCA_948193065.1. NCBI lineage: Eukaryota > Viridiplantae > Streptophyta > Magnoliopsida > Malpighiales > Euphorbiaceae > Aleurites > Aleurites moluccanus. Next base: position 246 of record CANXYC010481979.1, read on the forward strand.
AAAATAAATTTTTAAAAATTTATTAGACTGATTCTTAATTTAATTTTTAATTTTTTTAATTCGATTAATTGATTTGATTCGATTTTGACAAATTTACATGGAGGTGATTCTAGCTAATATTCTTGACTTGATGAGCGGCAAGGGAATTGGTAAGGAAAGCAAATGTGCATGTTTTGGCCTCAATACAGACGTAGTATTATTTTCTTCATAAATATGGGATAATATTTCACTTTCTTCTTCTTTCGTTTAGGGTTTGGCATTTAATTTTAGGTTTCTATTATTTTTATAATTTTTAATAAAAGAAACCTCACGACAATGACAAATGGTCGTTTTGTCATGTCTCTGCATCACTAGATTTTGACAATTGATCACACACTCGATACATTAAACATGAATTGGTACACTAGGGACATTTATATAATGAAAAGATTGATTATGGCATATGGGAATGTACCCTTTGATATTGTTGGTTAAAAAGATTTAGTTGGTCTTTAATAAAATCGAATAATTTAATATTAGAAGTTTTAAATTATATATATATAAATACAATTAATTAATAATTAATAATTTTAAATTCATAATATTCAATATTATTATTATTATTTAAATATTAAAAGAAAAGAAATCAATGGTAAATTTATTGCAGCAATGCAATATTATATATATATATTTTTGAATAAGGATATAAATTACTTGTAAACTACTCAAAATTCACTTTATTTTTAATTATATGATTATGATAAATATACTCAATTTTTGTATGTGAATTAGGAATTCGTGATTTTAAGAATTTAGAAAAAGAAAAACTATACGAACAAAAAGAAGCAATGATTCCCAGAATCGGATTGGGCTTATGCTTATGCTTATGCTTATGCTTCATATGAGAAGCCACCGACACTAGGCGGGCAAGAATACAGTAATATATATATATATATATGCACATGAAAATTCAGATCCACTGATGTTTAGGTAAATTTTTGTTTGTACGGATTAAAAGATCAAAAATCACCATTTTTTTTTATATTATCATTAAAATTTATGAATTCAATGTGACGTGCTAAATTAAATAATTGGAGTAGTGTGATAGTTCATATTAAATGTGTTAATAAAAATATCAGATTTTAACTAATAACTACTAATTAAAAAGAAAATAAAAATTTACGTGCCCTTCAATTATTAAATTAGCGTGATTAATGATATCATAAATTTTATGGATAGCGACTGAAATGTGCGCAGGAAAGTCAATTAAACTGTTGATTTTTTTAGCGAATTTAGCTATTCAATTACCTACAGGTTTGCAGATCCTCGATCCTCCTCCTCAAGGTATGTTGCAGTTAATTCTGGCTGATTATATGAGTTTGGGATGGAGCATAAGACTTGTTTCTGCCTAGGAACCTTTTGCCCCTTTTCTCTATTAAAAAAAATAAAAAATTAACCAATATTATAGAAGCAGAACTTCGTAAACCTATAATATTTGCTGCAATATTACTTGTAGGTAAAATAAATGAAAATTGTCATTAAAAAATTAAGATTTCTAATCTCACAATCTTCATCTCATTTAAGAATTTTCAAATACCAATGTAAAAAAGAAAATTCAACAAATTTGGAATAGTACAGCTTATAAAATGGGCTAAAGTAAAAGGTTAAAAATAGGCAGACCCATGGGCCATTGTCCCAGTATTATTCTTGTGCATCAGTACTTGTGACCAAATCCTTTTTGAACTGCAAGCTACTTCGTGGATCTCTAGATACCACCAAGGGTCTAACTTGGTGATAAGAAGCCAAGTTCTTTTGAAAAATGTCTGGAGTTCAGGTCCTCTCTTCATAATTAGAATAATGTGACACCCTTAAAAGAAAAAATCTCTAGATTCCTTTATACAGAAAATCTATATTGAAATAATGTATTTAAATGCAGCTTTTCTCAACCCATCTCAGTCCTTTGAAGATAAGAATATTTTACTATACATAATATCATAATTCTCTTCATATATATTAAGTACAAATATCAACTCTCCATCATATTAGTAGATAAGGAAAGTCCAACTCGAAATTGTCTATAAAAGAACAATTAACTTGTAATACTGGCATTAGAAGTGTGTTACAACATGTATAGAATTTTTTTTCTATTTGAAGGTTTCGCGTAGTTAGTTTGTTCCTGTTGAGTGGAAGAATTTTTATGAAACAACATACTTATTTTTAGTAGCAGAACCGAATCTGAAACCTCTCTCAATGAGCATAAGCTCCTTATTATCCAAATTAAGCCTTGGATGGTACATGTTTGGAGTCCTTGTTTTGTAACAAGTTCAAATAAATCCTGATAATCCTGAAGAAGTTCTTTAATATGTCGATTACAAATCCTATAATGTGGCAGGAGTTTAATTCCTCGTAGTCCTATCTTTTCTTTTTAAGGATTTCAGATGTACTAAAACAACAAAATTCACGAACTGCAATTTCTCCCTCAGTTCAATTTCCTACCAGGAATTGTCCTAAGCTCGAAATAACTCCCATGCAAGTAGCACATGGACACTAGTTTACGTAGGTGTCCTGCTAACAGCTTGCACACAAAAGGCCCATTGCTATAAACTGCCCATTCCTTCAGCTTCCATATTATTATTATAATTGGCATGTCTGTAGTGTAAGCGAAGACATGTCCTTACAACTTGTAGAACAAGGCCAAGATGTTGGACAGAAAACTAGGCAACAATTGTAGATAGTGCAAGAAATATGAACTTAATTATATATTAAATAGAGATCTTCAAAATGTGAGGTCCACGATTATGTCAATACTCAATGGATCAAATTTTCACAATATTTGGCATCTGCTTTACTAAAACCTAATTGTTTCTCCTGTCCTCCAAGTCTCATTCTCAACAAAGATTGCATCAAAAATAGAAAAAAGAACTGCCCATCAAATTAAATAAAATGAACATATTACAGTAGAATTACAAAACCAGTAAAGTAATAATGTTACATATCCCCTTCAGTTTTCTCAGTTCTTATCCCTAACTTTAATCCCCAAAACAAACAGAAAATTATCAAACACTTCTCCAGATTCAAGAGGGAAAATTTCCGTAATCCGTTAATTCCCATCTGTCATACAAAAAAAAAAAAAAAAAAACTGCCCCAGCTGATAGAAACAAGAAAATACTCAATCGCCTTCATAATTCTTCCTAACAAGAGCAAAATAGCCAAGAACAGCACAAATAGCAGCTACTAAATTCCCTTCTTTTAACAAAACCTTGAACACATACCCAACAATTTCTCTTGTGATCTTTCTTCCTTCAATCACCAAAGCCCTTCTTGGCTTTCCAAAGAAAGCCAACAAAACCACAACTGTGATCCAAACAACCAAAGTGGCTGGTACAGCCACAGCAAGAGCTGCAACCATTGAAAGGAGTCCAAAAACAGCCCCTAAAAGCACAGATGCATACAAAGCAGGCCACCCGGTAGAGGAAGAAGAGATTTGGACTTGTTCTTTGTACCAAGAAAGTATAGATTTGAGAAAATTCCATGAAGATGATAAGAGAATTGCATATACAAACACAAATAAACATACCCACGTTATTCTTTTGCTCATAATTGTTAGAAATAAATTGTATGTTGATTCTGATGAAGGCTCTATTGTTGCAGTTGGTTTAGCTTCTTCTTCTTCTTGATTTTCCATTTTTTTTTACATACCCTTTTCAATTCAAAGCTTTGATTTATCTCTCTCTCTCTTTTTTCCTCCTAGAACAACTGATTTTTCTCTTTTTTATCGGTTTTTGGGTTGCTTTGGTAAATTTCTGGATTCCAGACTGTTTCGAGTTCTAAGATTAAGAAAATGTAAAGGGCAAACATTTGACAGAATTTACTATTAGTAGTTCAAGAGCACTTGCAATTGAAGCGCGTGGAAACACTGCCAATTCCATATACAATTGGAGTGTATTTCATGCGCCAGATATGCGAGTAATAGTGAATTTGTGTTTCTTGGATTGATATTTGCCAAAAGGAAAGTTATGCACAGAGAGAGCAGCGGTGGACTTGACGGCTACATGGGCTTTAAGCAATTAAGCATAAGCCTGGTTTGAGGGAGTTAAGAACCAAAAAGGTCCATTCGGGCATTTGAGGTAAAGAGTCACCTCATACAACCCCTTCATGCAAATTATAACAAAATGCAATGATGTTGATTTAAGAATAGTTTGGTTGACAAGTATAATTTTAAAGTTCTTAGAGTCAATCTATATGTTCCAGTGTTTATCTATTTATACAATCCTTTAGACTACGAAGCTTCTTTTTCTGGTCTAATAAATTGTAATTTATTTTCTGGCTGGCCTCTAATCCTTCCTTTGGGTTGAATTGTATTTTGTCTGTAGATATTGGCCTCGGGTTTTTCCAATTGAAATTCCACTATTCAAAACAAAAATGCAAATGTTAGGACTTGAATCCTTTTTGATAAAAATACGGTAATATCACAACGTAATATTTAAACTTACTGTATTTAATTAATTTAATTTTAAGTCGAAAAAAATTTATAAAGAGGTAACTTATTTTTCTCTTTAATCCTATATGAAAAAATAAAATTTGATTAAAAAATCAATTATGTTAATCTTTATATAAAATATTTTTTCGTAAAAAGTTCAATTGTTAAATGTATTCATAAGAGGCTCCATTGTTGAGACTAGTACTTAAAAAGACTTAAATTGTATAATTGTTCTATTAATAAGAGTTCAATTGTTGACTTTATATTAATATATAAAAAGTAAGTTTTAAATGTATATATTAAAAACTGAGAATATGCTTTTCAAGTTATTTAAAGTGACAATTTATTTTTGTATACATACAATTTGAATACTTCTATTGGATTGAAATTATCTAAAACTTGAAGAGCAACGATAACAAGTTATTAAGTTTAGTAGTTTCTCATAGAAATTTTAGAGATATAATAATATGAAGAAAATAAAATTATTTTAAATATCGATAAAACTAAAAACGTCTTTTATTTCAAAAAGAAGATGACCGATTATTTCATTTAATGATTAGAGATGAACTAAAATCTAATAATAAAGATTATAAAAAATACTCGACTCAATTAAATTAGTATTTTAATCTAATAATAAGATGAAACTATTTTAAAAATCTCATCACTTTTATTAAATTCTTTTCTTTTCAATGTAAAAAAAAATATTTGATTAAGTTAAAAATAAAATTGTATTATAATTTTATAAAAAATAAGTAGCTACATATATTGAACAATAAATTCTCTAATCATTAATCTAATGGCTGGAACATAACATATCATATTTATTAAAAACAAAGGAGGTATGTTTTATTTTATAAAAATCATAATGTTTGTCACAATTCTAAGTATAAAGCAGGTAAATTTGAGGTTCAAATTATTATTCTATTTTAAATGTTGTTGAAAAAATAATTTCTGGATATTATTTAATTATTTTAAATTTTTTATTAAATATTTGTTTATTAGAATATGTGAAATTTATATTAAAAATAAATTTTAATGGTCTATGATAGATATTTTTAATAAAAGTTTTTTTAAAAGGTACATGCAACTCAAACAAGAATGCTAAATATGGTAAAATTAGTGCTTTGAAGTAGACATGAACATGGTCCGGTTACAAACTGAAACCAAATCAAAATAGAATTAAATTGAAATCGAACCGTATTAAACTGAAACCATTTTCAAACCGTGACTCTAATATTTAATTTCGGTTTTCATAATTTTTAAACCCAATTAAAACCGGTTGTTCGGTTTTATTCAGTACCGTGGATGAATTTATTATATATTCTAAGCATTTGTAGGGATTTAATTTATGAGAATTAAGTTCAAACCCTCCTTTTTTTTTTAATAAATTCGGTTCTAAACCGTATTGAAATCATATCAAACTGAAATCAAAACTTAAATCGAAATAAAAACTGAAATCGTTCCGAAATCGATAATTTCTAAACTAAATGGAAATTATCTTTTAAAATTTTAATTTTGATTTATTTATTTTAAAAACTAAAACCGATAATTTTAAAATTGAAACCGAGAATTCCGAAACGGTGGTGATGCCTACTTAGAAGTTTCTACCTTAGGAGAATTGACCATCCCCAAGTTAGTTAGTTAGAATAATTTTGCGTGAGAAGGCAGGTAGTCAACATAAATACTGGTTGAAAGCTATAAGGAGTGTGAACCAATCATTTAAATATGAACATCAAAATGCCTTGTTACTTCAACTAATAAATATTTAATATTTAATATTTTATTTTATTTTATGTCTTATTTCATATATTTTTTATATGTTATATTATTTTTTTTAAAATATATTAACAGTTGATATTTATTTATAAATAATATAATAAAAAATAAAAAATAAAATAAAAGATCTGAACTCATATATCCCTTTCTCATCGGCCACTTTTTCTACTTGTTCTTGCTGGGAATATTAATAATATCATAAAGAAAAGAAAGAAATTACCACAAATCTGCCAAAATGTTTTTAATGGCAACATCAAATCTAAGCATCACTAGTAGTTCAGCAACTTCAGTCAGCCACCCACAGCCAAAGACTTGAAGCTTTGAATTTATTTCTAGAAGTTGGAAGACTTTATGACACTTAATTGAGTAATTGGTAAACCATTAATAAATCCATAAGAACAACTAACGGCAACAAGTACCTTCAATTTTGTAATAAATAATGGAAGGTTTCGTACTGTCATGGTAATTTCATTTTAAATATTCAAATACAATTTGATTGAGATTGAAAACTGATCTTATATATATATATTTTAATACATTAGAATTTAAATAAGATAACTCACCATTTCTTATGAACGTCCTCTTCTTCAAATAGAATCAACAAATTACAATTCTTTTAAAAAAAAAATTGTGAACAGGAAATCCCCAAAATTCTTTTAGGTCATGATCAAAAGCAGTGATCCATTAGAAGCAATCATAAAAAATTCCACAAGGATATCATGATGCTTCTTACAAGAAATTGAACAAACTCTTCATCAATTCAATCCCATTTTTACACTCAAAAACCGTGGTTCATAATTACATTCATCAATGTCATCCCCTAAATTGCAACAAAATGCAATATTTTCTTGAGATTAATCATATTTTTCCCTCCAAGTATACACGAGAAAGAAAACCCAAGAAAGTGCAAGCAAAAGATCTCCAATCACATGCTTTGGCCAATGCCAAGCCAAATCCTCAAGCCTCCTTTCAAAGTAAAATCTCCAAAGAGCCATTGTTACATGGAGAAGAACACAACCTTTAGCAAAAAAGCTCTGAAATTTTGTGTCTTTCACAAATGCCACCATGAACATTAAAAACCCAATTACAAATAGAAGCAAACCAGCAAAGGAATTGGAGATTTGAATCAGTAATTGGTCATGTGGTGTTGATCCTAAAAGCTTTTGAGCTGTTTCTAGACCATGACCGAGAACAGAGATTTCTTTAAGATAGAACATAATTGATGACCCACAAGTTATTGCAACGGTAGAATGTAGAATGCAGATCATACAAAACATAGAAGAAGCCATTAAACAAGAGATGGGCAAACCCCAAAACACCTAAACAGCTCAATGATTTGGATCTCAATTAGAACCTAATTAATACACAAAACCCCAAAACAGCAAAACCCATGAAGAAATTAAACCTTAAAAAGCCTCAAGATTGATTAATACACCTAGAAACTCAAAAGCCATATCAAATTTTCTCCAGAAAAAAAATAATAGGAACAGAGAAAACCCAGAAGAGAACTAATATCAAAAAGATAAATTAACTAACCCCTTTCATTGGACTATTACACAGACTCTGTTTCTGATCTTGATAAATCGATAAAATTGAATTGCCTTTATAATGCAATTTCTGGCATTGAGATTTGCATGAGATTGAGAGTTTCAATGTGGGTATAGAGCAAATCTGATCAACAATTTGGGGCGATCAACGATGGAATCGCGAGGACAAATTGGCGGGTTTATTGAGATGTGTGCTTGTTGCAGTTGGGTTTGGCGCGAATCCTTTGGTTTTGTCTGCTTATTGGCATAGCAAGAAACCACTGTTACCGCTCCAAAAAAAAGTTACCCACACTCCATTTCCCCTTGCCAAGAATTGGAATTTTTTGTGTGGCAATAGCAATATGAGTATGGTAATTATAACATTTTTTTAATATAAATTGTACTTTTGTGTGAAAAAAACAGTGATAATAACATTTATAATATTTCCATGTTCTTCTTTTTAATCTATGCTTAGGTTTTTAAAAATATTTTATTTATTATAGCCATTTTATTTCTTTCAAGAAAGGAAAAAAATAAATAAATAAGATTTGTTTGCCCTACACAAGAATAAAGGTATAAAAAGATATAAAGCTACACTCTTTAAGAATTTTCTTTTCAAGAACTTTGAGAGTCCTTTTATTCTCCACAATATAATGTCCTCAACAAAAACAAATGCTATAATTACAAATTAGTAATGGAATCAATACTTTTGAATTCTTAAGTTGAAAATTATAGTAAAAGACAAATTTAGATATGCAAATAAATAAAAAAGGTAACAAAGGTAAATATGTGAGTTTAGACTTCAATCTTAAGAAATTTGAGTTGATATATTGGTAAAAAGATTTCACCTTTTAACTTTTGTGTGCATTTCCTTCTATTTTTTAATTTATTTTTATTAAGGTTGTATTAGTTTTGTTTTGTGAGATATGTTATGCAGTAGAATTTATAATATTTAAAAATTAGACGATATTAATAAACACAAATTAGACTATGGATTGAAAAAATAGATGATCAATTGTTTAAATTATATATTATTAATATTAGCGGTTTAGTTATGTAATTATTTAGTTACAGTAAAATATTAATAAATTAAAAATTTTCATCATATAATAATTTTTTATAATTTCAATTTAAATTAATAAGTTAAATTTATATTCGATTAATTAATATATTTTTTAATTAATAAAATTTATAAATTCTAATGATATTAATTTATAAAAAATTTACCTGATTAAATGATTATGTGTGTTGGGTTTCTTTGTATTGTTTCATTGTAAAAAACAAAGTTGTCTTAAATAACAAGTGTTTGGAATCATCAATTTGAAGATTTAAAAGTTATTTCTAAACATCTTCAAATTATGTTTTTTTTAATAAATTAGGAATAATTTATGAAAATTTTAATAAATAATTTTCTTTTTTGACAGAATTTTAATTTAATGATTGTGATCTCAAACACCCTTACTTGTATAATGCAGGCGGATATATATGTATATATAATTAATCTTAAATTTAGTATTTTATTGTCTGCAAATTTGAATTTTATCAAAAAAGCCATGAAAATGGACGACCACAGTTTTCATATTATTGTACGATAAATTCTTTGGACATGTTCACAAGAAAATGGATCAATAACGGCAATATATTATATAAGTGGTAATTTTTTTTAATAATTTTTACTATATTAATAAATTTTTTTATCATAATTATAAGTAATAAGATTCTAAAATTCCATTCATATATTTAAAAAGAATAAAAAGACAAAACAAATATATATATATGATACTAATTAACATTAATTTAGTACTTAATTACATTTCTTACAACATTTATAATTATATTTAATTATAGTCAATTAACTAGATACATTAATATAATACATGGCTCCATATGTATATAAATTCATCATTTAGAATTTTTAACCAAAATTAGAAGTATTTTTTGATTGATTACCAAACTTTTTTTTTTTAATTAAAAATATCTCATTCAAGTGGGATTCCAACCCAATAAGATTTTATTTTGGAATATTCTTAGGATAATTTTTTTTTAATGATATTGAAGATAAAAAGATTTGTTTAAAAACATTAGTTTAATCCCTTCCATTAACCTTAATGGATGATCATGACCAAAGCTATGTAAGCATTCAATAGATTTTATGATGATTATTTATGAAAAATATAATAATTAATAATGGCCTAAGTTCAACTTTCCACCGCCCATATTAATTTGTATCCATTTGTGGGGAGAAAAAGTTAGATCCATAGATATATGCATTTAGTATTAGAAGAATGGTTTTGGATTTATTTATTTTGCTTTAGATCTAATATTTAATTATTCTATACTTAGCTCCTAAATTATATTATACTCATTCCATAATTAGGAAATATTTTACTTAAAAAAACAATGATACATTAAAATTAATTTTTCATAATATGGTTGGTTGAGTTTTAAGTTAAATCTGATATATTTATAATAAATTATTAAAAAAATTCAAAGTATTTTTTTTATAAAAACATTTAAAAAAATAATTTATTTCAACTTAATACTATTTAATACAAATTCATTATTTAAAACTTTAATCAAAATATATATGATTTAATAAACTAATAACAAAAATATTTTAACTTGTATATTAATTTAGTGGTAAGATGATACTATTTTATAATTGAATTACTCACTTTTTATTAGAAAAAAAATTATTTTTATATTAAAAATATTTAAAGAGAAAAAATTAGATTAAAATTATTGGTTGAGTTATTGAAGAAAATTTTTATGCAAAAAAAATTAAAAAATAGTATTAAGAATAAAATTGAATATACAAATAGAATAAAACTTTAGTATATGAAAAAATTACAAAATAAAAATATATAAATTATTTTGATTTGCAATTTTAAAAAATTATAAAACTATTTTACAATTTCAATCAATAAGTTAAAAATCTAATTTTTATTTAAAAAAAAAAATATTTTTCATTAAAAATAATAAATTTATGATGATTTTATTTTATCTAATTGTGTTATATAAAAACAGAAAATTAATTTTCATTAAATAACAAATTTATAAAATATTTTATTTAATCTAATAGTGATATATAATACAACTCACAAATTTTTTTTTATTAATTATTAACTTACAAAGTATGACAATTTTGATTTAGAAGAAAAAAAAAAGAGGAAAGGATAAAATAGATAAGTATATGGGATGTTTGAGAGCTTATAATTGAAATTTTATCAAAAATAAATTTTTTCAATTGATTTTATAAATTGCTCGTAGCTATTAAAAAAAATCAATTTAAAGGAATTAAAATATATATTTAATTAAATATCAAATATTTTTATTTTTCTATTTGAAATTAAAAATTTAGTACATTAATGAAAAAATACTTTTAAATCTTAAATTACAAATTCAAATACCCACATATTAATCTATCACAATGCAAAAAAAAAAAAAAAAACATTTTTCTTTATATATATATATATATATATATATATATATATATATATATATATGATTTATTTTTTTATATTATATTAAAAATTAAAATTGATATTTTTTTTTAATTTAATCACATATTTTCAACATATCTTATGATTGATAAAATTAAATATTATTTCAAATTTCGTAATTATTTTTTTAATATATATATTTTTTATAAATTAATTATGAAATTTTATTATAAAGTATAAATATGTGTTATAATTTAAATAATATTTCGTAAAAATTAAATTGATATTAACCATGAAAATATTAAAATTAGATTTTTTTTTTTAATTTTAAAAGAAAAAGGCAAACAAACAACATATTAGTAGCTGGCTAGTACGTGTCAAAATCATAATCCGTTAGAAGTAGCATTCAAAAAAAAAAAAAAAAAAAAAAAACTTGACTAAACTCTACTTTTGAATCTTAAACCGGCTTTTAACTGATTCAGCTCTCTCTCTCTCTCCTGTGAAACAGAATTAGAAAGACAACATTTTTTCCGTTTTAGATTATATGGAAACAGTAAAGATCGATCCTTTTTGACTAAGCACTAGAGCCGGCTAAAGCCGTCTTTATAATTTTATTTATTATATATAATATCCGTGCTAGTGCTATGTATAATACGCGTTGAACAGTCGATTAACCAAATCAAAAAAGATATCCATCCTTTCCTGGTAATGGGGCTTGCCTTTCTCTGCATCTCTTTCTTTCTCGCTTAATTTCAATCTGTAAAGCATTCAAGGTACTTGCTTTCCATTGATTTCTAATGGGTCTTTTTCATTTTTCATTTTGATTATTGTTTGATTAGGAATATTTGGAACTTGGGTATTGGGCGGTGACTTTGAATTTTTAGTCTTTGGAGTCAATTTTTTTAAAAGTTTCATTCAAGGGTCTTTAATTTGGATTATTTGATCAATTGGGTGTTTATAAACTGGTTGAAATAAGTTGATGGTTTATGTTAATGGAGGTAGCAGAAGGTAGGTATTAGATAGATTGGATTGTTTCTGATTTTTTTTTTTTTTAATTTTATAGTGAAGCAGCATGGGTTGCATTTCTTCTAAGGATAGTGTGCAAGAAAGCCCAAAAGAGAGGATTTCACGTAAGGGTTCATTAGATAGGCGTGTTGCTCATGTTAATTCATCTAGAAGAGATGATGGGGTTCGATCAAAGTCTAAATCAGATAGTGGAGATGTGAAGGTTATGCTGATTGATAAGAAAACAAATGGCTCAAATAGGTTATATGATGATCAGATTGTAGAAAAGCAAATAGAGAATCAGATCGAGAAAAAGAAGGTAGAGAATTTTGAAATTGCTGTTAATAGTTATCCTCTAATAGAGAAAAAGAAGGTAGAAAAGTGTGATGTTTCAGTTTCTAGTCATCTTGGTTGGGGAAGAGTGCCAAAGAGTTTGGAAGCAGAGCAGGTTGCGGCAGGATGGCCATCTTGGCTTGCCTCAGCAGCAGGGGAAGCTATCAAGGGATGGGTGCCACGGCGTGCTAATACATTTGAGAAGTTAGATAGAGTATGCTCCCTTTTTTGCTTGATTCTTAATTTATGCTTATTTCAATATGTGGTCAGTTCTGTAAATTATGATTTTATTCTTTCTAGATTGTTGTTGAAAAACGGTGTGTGATTTAATAAAATCTCTTTTGTTTGTTCTGCAGCAATTGTGAATTTGAGTTGATTTTCATTATGTTAATTTACATTTGTTGCTTGAAAATTTTTTCCCTTTTTTTATAAGCAAATACTTGTGGATATGTGGAGGAAAAAGGCATCATTCATACAACACAGCCAGCATGATATCACAAAGTACTAGGCATATCATCAATTGCTTATTATTAATGCATTATGTATACATATAAATGATGAGTGGACACCTTGTAAAATCCCACACTCTGGAGTTTACTGATTGTTTTCTGGCATGTCTGACTGTGCATACTGTTTACATCAATGTTCTCATTCTTTATTTTTAAGTTTTGTATGACGACCATCTTATTCTTTCAGATTGGCCAAGGAACTTACAGCAATGTTTACAAGGCCCATGATGTCACTAATAATAAAATTGTTGCTATTAAAAAGGTTCGCTTTGATAGTAATGATGCAGAAAGTGTCAAATTTATGGCACGTGAAATTCAAATTTTACGTAGGCTGGATCATCCCAATATAATTAAATTGGAAGGCTTGATAACATCTCGGACATCTTCCAGTTTGTACCTTGTTTTTGAGTACATGGAACATGATCTTACTGGGCTTGTGTCACTTCCTGGCATCAAGTTCACAGAACCGCAGGTAATCTTGTCATGGTTTATTTTAATGATTGTCTCAGGCTTCTCTACGCTTTTAAATCAGATATACATAAGGATGAAATCCTTCTTTGGCTAAAACAATGTGTTTTGAATCCTTACATTATGCTCATTTTTCTGTTAGATCAAATGCTACGTGCAGCAACTTTTAAGTGGACTTGATCATTGCCACAGTCATGGTGTTCTACATCGTGACATAAAGGGTTCTAATCTTCTTGTTGATGACAATGGCATCTTGAAGATTGCAGATTTTGGCTTAGCAAGTTTCTTTGATCCTCAAAGTAGTGTCCAGTTGACAAGTCGAGTGGTGACCCTTTGGTATAGAGCTCCAGAACTTTTACTTGGATCCTCTCGCTATGGAGTTGCAGTAGATTTATGGAGCACCGGTTGCATACTTGGGGAACTATACAATGGCAAACCTATTTTGCCTGGAAGAACTGAGGTACCTTGTTTATAAAACTATATATATATTTTTTTTTGTCATTCTTTACTGCCCGTTGGATGTAATGGTTATTCTGCAATGAGTTCCAATCAAAACCCTAATTATTGCTGATATGATTCCTGCGTAGGACCCTTGGTAAAACAAATAAAGAAAGAAAAAAAGTAAAAGGGTGGGTATTGGATAATGGATTTTATCAAATACAGAGAATTATTTGGATGGAAGATAAGGACTGCTATGATCAACCTATTTTTCTTATTTCTTATCATAAGAGATATCCCACAGTGAGAATTTCAAACTTCCAAAATGCAATAAATAGAAATGTATTTGACAATGAACCCACTTCTGTTCACATGTAGCCTGATTGGCATCCATGCTTGTTTTAAGGCCTCATTAGCATATGTTTTAATGATGGTTTTTTTGTAAGAAGTTTTAAATGTATTCCTGTTTGGGCTGCAAGCTTGTGTAAGTGTTGTATATCATGAAGTGATATAAACCTTAAGAAAACATTTAATATGTTACTGTAATTTCAATCTCGTCTTGTAGGTTGAGCAATTGCATAAGATTTTTAAGCTCTGTGGTTCGCCCCCTGAGGATTATTGGAGAAAACTAAAGTTACCTCATTCATCTGTAATCAAGCCTCAAAGACCATATAGACGATGTGTTGCAGAAACATTTAAAGATTTACCTGGTCCTGCTGTTGGACTTATGGAGACCTTGCTTTCCATGGATCCAGCCAATCGTGGAACTGCAGCTTTTGCTCTCAGGGACAAGGTACTTGCAAATTGTTATTCGGAATTAAATGAACAAGTAATATGAAGAATGAGTTGCGTATTTTCATGACAGTGTCATTATTCGTACACAGTGACATTCATTTTAGTTTCTATTCTTAATTGATGAAATTGCGTGGGATGAGTTGGTTAAGAGAGGCACATGTTTAGGAACTGTTGGTACATCCTTTTGTTTGTTACTGGTATTGTCTGCAGAATTTGCTTTGCACTATTAGTTGTCAATTTCTTAGCCTCTGAGATATTATGACCTGTAATCCTTTAGGAAAATTCTCCTCTTTATTATTTAATTTCTCATTCTTTCATAAGTACTGATTAGCTATTTTGTTTCTGATGTTTGAATGAATTACTTGTATAATTCCCCATTCTGTGGGGATCTGATTATTAGCTGATTATTGACTCCCTCCTCCCCCCTCTCTCTCAATAAAAAAAAAAAAAAAAAAAAAAAAAAAAAAAAAAAAAAAAGATATAAAAATAAAAAAAAAATTATTGTTAACCATCAATTTTGACAAAAAAAACAACCAGCAACGAGAG
>CANXYC010482030.1:0-10601 GCA_948193065.1 Aleurites moluccanus
AAATGAAGAAGGCAAAGAAAGTGCAGAATTCTCAAATTAAAAAATTGGGTTGGTGAGTTTGTGAAGTAATCCTATGCTCCCATTCCCATACTAAGTCTATGCACCCTAGCATGCATCCTTTGGATTTTGGATGCACCAATACTCCATTTCATAGGATCCTAGTCACTCAAATATCCATTAAATCTCTCTCCATCACTTTCTTTTACATCTAAGTCCTATAAATTTCCAACTAGCTCCCTCTCATTCACTTTCTTATACAATCAAGTCCTATATTTTTTTTTATACAATCAAGTCCTATATTTTTTTTCTAACCTAATTAAATTACTATTTTATCTACCCTCAATTCATTTTCCCAAATTATTAATTTACAATAATTTACACATGTCATACATATTTTTAAATCATATAGCATAATAATAATCAGTCACTCATATAAGCATATTTAATTCAATCTTATAATACATGTAACTATTAATCATATATAATTGCATCAAGTAAATCATATAACATGTAATGCAATCAATAACACATAAACTCATGGAATAATTCATAGAACACATAAGGCAACCCATCCAGATAAATATTCCTACTCCTAACTCCAACTAGGGTTCAAGGTTTTAGGGTTAGGGTTTCTAACTAGGGTTTCACCTAGGATATTACACATAAGTATTGAACCAATTACACACCAAAAACGCTAATCCCTATTTGGTCCTAAGTGCCATTCAACCAAACAAGTTCAATCCATACTTTAGCATTCAATTCACTTCTATTTAGTCCATTAGGCAGCACATACACATTCAATTGCTCAATCATAGCATTGAAAACTATTTCCCCCAATTTTCCCCTAATTTCAATTCGGTCCAACATGAATTTCAAAATCAAACATCAAATTGACAACTAAACCATTCAATTAGCATTCAAATAACATCAATTACAACTTCAATTGCTCAATTGGATCAAAGGAACAATTTCCCCCAAATTCCCTAAAGCAATTCGGTCCAAGTTCAATTTCTTAATTCAACATTCAATTGACCATTAAATCATGAAATTAGCATGTATTCAACATCAATTTTAACATTAATTCCAAAATTAAACAAAGAAGCAATCCTTCCCCCAAAATCCCTAATCCATTTGGCCAAAAGAAGAATTTCAAACCAAATATTCAAATCATCAACAAACCATCAAATTAATAACTATTCAACACTAATTCAATCATCAATTGCTCAATTTAAACAACAAATCACATTTTCCCCAAAAAACCCTAATAGGTTCGGTCACCTTAGCATTTCCCTAACTAAATCAAAAATTCTCCAAATCTAGGTTCTAACCAACATTCAAGCATCAAGAAAAACTAACAAACCAGAAAATTTAAACCTTACCTTGGATTTCTTGAAGTGGCCGAAACTCAATCCCCCAAAACAAACACAAATTCTGAATTTTCAAGTTTGGAGGAAGAAATGGAGAAGCTAATGGACTTTAATCTACCCAAAGCTTGAAAGAAAAACTTCAATACCTCCTCAAGCCTTCATGGCCGAACCAAAAGGAGAAGAAGGAGCAAATTTTTTTTCTGGTTTTCTCTTGGTGCACGGTTTGGGAGGAGTGTGTTCAAGAAAAATGCAGAATTGTGATTTAAAAATTGAAGTTAGTGGGATTTGGTGACATAATCAAGTGGTTTGGTCCCACAATAGCAACTCTAAGTCTCCTGTATGCATCCATTTGATCTTAAAGTACCCATACTCTATTCCATGGGATCTTGATTACACAAAAAGCCACTAAAGCCCTCCTCCATCACTTCTATTACAATTAGGTCCTACAAACTTCCAACTAACTCCCTCCCATTTATTTTCTTATGCAATCAAGTCCTATTATTTTTCTAACCCAATTAAACTATTTTATTTTATTTATTTATTTTATTTACCCTCGATTTATTTTCCCCAAATAATTAATTTACAATAATTTACACATGTAATACACAATTTAAATCATATGACACAATATTAGTCAATCACTCATGTAAGCACATTCAAATAAATCCTACAACACATGTGACTATCAATCACACATCAAGTAAATCATATAACATGTAATACAATCAATAACACATAAACACATCAAATAAGTCATATAACACATATAGCAACCAACCCAGACAAACACTCCTAAGTCCAACTAGGGTTTAGGTGTTAAGGTTAGGGTTTCCAACTAGGGTTTTACCTAGGATATTACAAAAGGCAATACCAAGGTTCAGGAAAACCACAATAAGGGAAATCCTCTCCCTCTTTTACAAAGTAGCTATTTAAAGTTTTAAAGTAGGAGCGTATTGGCCAATCAAATGGTTCACCTTTTCTTTTAGCCTCAGCCCTTAGCTTAGCACTTTTTTTATTTTCATCCTCATCCTCTTTTGTGGTCTTATAGCCAAGCCCAAATGGGGGATTAGCCACAGGGTAGTCATTGATGGACATTACCCCCTTGTTGATTCCTCCCCAGATATAAATCAGGAAAATAGTTCATTTTCTTCATAATATAAGCCACAACTATGCTTTCATAAGGATCAAAATCAAAAGGAACCAACTCCTTACCTCAATCACCTTCGATGAATTGAATAGTATCAAAGAAGAATCCTAATAATGGCACCCCAGTCAGTTCGAGTTAAACTTCCAAAATTGGCACGGCTCGCAGGATCTCACTCTTTCCATGCATGTCACCATTGATGGTAACCATAGAAGTTCCATGAGCAAACTTGAGTTTTTAGTGAAGGGAAAAGGGTATAGCTTTGAACTTGTAGATCCATGGCCTTCCAAGGAGGAGGTTAAAATAGGCTTGAACATCAATTACTTAGAAGGGGATGGGTACAATCATCAGCCCAATGGTCATATCAAAGGTAGCTACTCCAAGAACTTCCTTTTTGGTGTTATCATATGCCCTCACAATCTGATTGGTGGGTGTGAAATCTGCAGTTTTCAAACCCAAACAACTAGCCACCTTTAATGGACACACATTTAAAGTTGATACATTGTCTACTAGTACCATTGGGATTGTCTTTCCTCAGGCCATGACAATTATGTACAGGGTGTGGTTATGGCTATCCTCCCCAGTAGGCTAGTCATGGTTGCTGAAAGTGATTGATGCATCCTTGGTTGAGTTGGTTAAGGAAGCAATTAGGGTTTCAGGCTAGATGTAAATTGGAGCTTGGAATTGCTTCAAAGCCCTGCAAAGAGCTTCAGCGATGAGGGTAAGATGACTGGATTAAGCTCCAAATGGAAATGTTTGACTAAGTCTTTTTCAATTGCTTTAGCATAGCATCTTCATCTGGCTTATTGCTGCCTTTTAATTTTTCAGCAGGTGGAGGAATAGGTTAAACTAGAGGAATACTCTGGGTTGGTTAGGTAGAAAGTTGGTAGAATCTTCCACTTCAGGTTATGGCATTGAGCTCATCCACAAAGTCATTAAGATATAGCACATAACAATAGTCTTCACATGATCAAATCAAAGAGATAGGATCATGTTCTTATTCAAAGGAGTGGATGAAATTGATTTGGATTTGGTGGTTTGGAAGTGGATTGCTTGTGATGTTAGGCCTAGGCCCTAAAGGTAGAATGTCTCCACTTTTAACCACATTTTGGATCTTGTGCCTTAAGGCCTTGCACATGTCAATATTGTGCCCATATCCTAGGTGATATTCATAATATTCACTCATATTCCAGCTTTTGTGTATCAAGTTCGGTGGTGCCCTTGGCTCTAAAGGTGTGATCAGTTTAGATTCTAATGCCTTTTTAAACACCATACTTAAAGGCATGTCAAGCCTCATGGGAGAATGGTTGGACAAGATAGCTACTTTCCCACCTTTCTTATTAGTGGAGTTGTTTGAATTAGGAGAATAGTTAGTGTTCTTTCTGAACCTTGAAGAGCTAGTGGTTTCATCTTTAAGTTGTCCACTTTGGATCAAATCCTCAATCTTAGAGGCTGTGACAATAATAGTCTTAAAATTTGGGAGATATTGACTCTGAAGATGGGTTTGATATGATGGGAAGAGGTTTTTGATGATGATGTCAATTTGCTCCTGCTCGGTGGGTCTATTCATCATTTAGGCAGCTTTTGCCCTCCACCTAGTAAAAAAAATGGAAAAGGATTCCCTTTGTTATTGTTTGGTGGTTTCAAGATCTCTGCTTGTGATATCAACCTCAAGTTGTAGTGGTATTGTTTAACAAAAGCATTGCAAATGTCATCCCATAACTTCTTGAAGTTGGTGTCTATATCAACAAACCATCTCATAGTAGCTCCAGTAAAGGATTATTGGAAAAATTGAGCAAGGAGCTCATTATCCACTCCAAGAGGATTCATTACCCCACATACATCTTAAGGTAAGTTTTAGGGCAGGTGGTTCCATCAATTTGTCAATGGATGGAATTTTGAACTTTTGTGGGACCCTTGTATTGGGAAAGAGTGTGAGATAATCAACATCAACTAAATCCTCATGTCTCTTAATGTTTTTGAGAACTCTTTCCATAGCTTCAAACTTTTCTATGAGTTTTTTGGTTTCAAATGCAGCTTGATCATATCCTTCTTGGAAGAGAGGATTGGTAATAGTTACACCCAGAGTCGACCTATTGTTTTTCAGGTCAACTATAGAAAGCTTTGAAGTAGAGGCATTGGCCTTTGGGTTAGATGACTTGGTAGCTGGGTGTGAGTCTAGCATAGTTTCCACCTCTTGGAGAATGGATTGGCATTGTTGGTTCATATTTTCAGTGAACTGGAGGTTCAATGAAGTGGTTCTGTTGGGCTTCTATGGCAACTTGGAAAGTGTCTTCTTACCTTTTGAGGAGGTTGGTGAGGAGTGTGTTCATGGTTTTAAGCTCAATTCCAACTTCAGTTCCGGGTAAGTCAGCCATTGGTACCTTCAAAAGATAAGAACCATGGGTTAGGTTTTGTTTAACCAAGGTTTAAGTGGGTTCCTAATCTAAGATAATATGATCATCTTAGTTAGGTCATGGTAAAAGGCTTTTGGTATACATAGGTTTGACTCAAAGGTTCTTGGTCCAACTATTATGGATACATGAGCATGGCATGGATACATGACCATAGTATGAGAAAAAATTTTCATAATGATAGCTTAACAATATTATGGTTCATGAGCCCTAAAGTCCAAGATCTAATGTTCATTATATGAGGGCTATGTGGATTGGATAAAAAGGTACCCATCACACTAGGGCAGTGATATACCTAACCATATGTGAGTCAAAAAGCCTTGCGTGAGTCCAATAGTACTACTGCCTGTTACACTTCAAAAAAAATTAAGATTCGTCGTGGGGTAGATGCTTTTGCTATTCCCAACATACTCAAAGAGAGTTGCTAGGTCGATGCTACTCGTTATTTGAAATTTTTGATTCGTAACTGGTTATGCAAAGTGATGCATGCAAATCAATAGTTAAATAAAAAGTCAAAATAAAAGTTACTTCAAAAAAGAAGAGAGTATGATTTTCTTTTCAAACCAATTAGTAGTCCTCCTTAAATTTAGAAAAATTTTGTCCCCAGTGGAATCGCCAACTGTGAGGCCTCATCCGAGCATCAAGATGCTCAAATCAAAAGGGCAAATTCCCATGAACTAAAAGCAGCTTCGGCCAAATTATTTCTTTTGATCTTTGTTTGAAAATCGATAGAGTTGCCAACTTCATTTTTAAGGGAAAAAATAAAGAAAACCTAATTTGACTCCAAAACATAATCTATAGATAAAATCATTAGACCTTCGAACCAGGACTGAGTTCGGGAATTAGATTTTAGGTTTACAATAACGATTATTTTGGCTTATCATTTAACAATTGATTTATAAAAATAAGATTTCATGAACAAGTTATAAGGATAGCAAATTATACAATGCATGAATGACATATACAAGGTCATATATATAACATTAAAGTAAGGAACATAAGGTAAAAGGTTCAATTTATATTAAAAAATCAATAATAGATGATGTTAACTCTAGCCCTTAATGAGAATTCTAGGTTAACCACACATTCTCCAAAGCAATATTAAAATAGATTAAATTGGGAAAAAAAGAAGGTTTTTTGGTGTTTTTAGATTTGAAACTATGAGACAACTTGCCTGCGTATCCCATTGAATGGGAATCAAAATCACGTAGTTCTCCCTTCTTGTGAAGGGGGTTTGATTTGATTTTAAGAAAAGATTGATTTTTTGGTTTTTTTAATTGATTTAAACCAATTAATTTCGAGGTATGAACATGATACCTTAGTTTGTGAGGGACGCCTTCTTATAAGGGGTCGGATCTTGCTTTATTAGGGATGAATTCTTATAGTTCGCCCAAATTAGAGTTCCACTTTGGTTGAGTAAGATTAGTACTACGGCGTTCTTCGAGTCAATTTTGTCATCATAATAGTGTGCTTTGAGTTATTACTTCTAGATTGACTCAAAGAGAGATAGCTCTAGATCTTATATTCCTCCAACTCAAAGAGAGTTGAAGAAATCAAAGAGAATTAAGCCGCTTATAAATAAGAATATTAAATAAGGAGAGAGAAATGAGAGCCAATTAAGAAAAATTCGACTTAGTTGTTCTGTAACTCAATGAGAGTCAGTGTGCTTTTAAGTGAAATTTTGTCTGGTATATATAAGGAAAAATATGAGGGAAAACCAGACTGAAATCCGATGTGGATTCACATTCTAGGTTTGGTGGCACCTGTATTGAAGCTTGGCGGTAGCAAGCAAGAAGAATGGCAGCAAAGGGTGGCAGAGCTTGGCCTGAGTGGCGGCCCAGCCCAGGGCTGTTTGTGCCACTAGCGTCACCGCCAGCTAGACTTGGCACTGTAGCTAAAGCCTAGCTTGGCTACCACTAGGTTTATCTTGATGCTTATCTGGTTTGATTCACCCGATTTGAAGTGGTTTGACCTTCGGTTGGCACCGATTAGCTTGGCACAATCTGTTTATCTATATTCGAGGCCGGCTTTGATCTCCAGTTCATTGCTAATTTGTCTGGCATAATTCGAGTCTGCTTAAGGTGCAAAATCACGTGTTCACAACTTGTCGCAATCGGGCTGGTGACCGCCTGTAGACCTAATTAGCCTCCGAACCATCGAATATAGCCCAAAATGACCCAAATTCATTTTGAAATACATTTTGACATGTTTTGTATTAAAATATAAGTCTAGATCATCAATTACTAAGATAACCTGACAATTTTCTTAATCCAAAAGTAAAAAAAATCACTTTGACAAGCAACTTTCTTCTCACAATCTCGATTCTTGATACTATCATTAGGTTTCAGCTCAAACTAGTGTGTTGGAAATCAATGCTAACAATTACTTATATTGGACAAAAAAAACTTCAATGTCATGGTAGTATAATTTTAACTGTATGTTTTAAATAAAATACAAATATAAAGGTATTTTTTTTTTTGAATTTTATTTCTTTTTTTTTTTTTTTTTTGTCCTTCCTTTTTTGAGGTATAAAAAAAGTTGGCTTATCTATCCATGAAATGGAACTTGATAAGAATCGGTCTAAGATAGTGCAGATGGAGAAAGCAAATTTGGAGCCGAAAATTTAGATAATACAGGGAGAGGCATCGGCGGATTGACATAGAGTGAAGGAGACACCTCACTCTTTAATTTTTTAAAAAAATTTAGAGTAAATTATAATTTAATCTTTAAAATTTATTAAAATTTATTTTATTTTAAAAAATTTATTTTTAATTTTTAATAAAATATTATTTAATTATATTTTCCTTTATTTTATTTTTTTTTATTCTATTCTTTCTAATTTTTCTTATTTTTTTCAATTTTTTTCATTTTCTTTTCTAACTTTTTTTTTAATAATATTATAAAATGAATTTTGATTATTTTTAATTAAAATATATATTTGATGTTTTTATTATTTTTATATTTTTTAAATAAATTTATTTTATTATTATTATAATATATCTTTTTAAATTTTATACATTTGTCACTAAATATGAATGGTGTCCTTCTTCTTAAAATTTTTGTATCCGCGAAGGAAAGGTGACTTTGTTGTTTAGAAAATTACTTTTGTAGTTTAGTGCATTCCCATTTAATGTGTCTATTGGATGGAAATCAAATCCTTCAATCAACTACTGGTTTTGTTATAAGAATTATCGTGGGCTTTGACAACAGGTCATAGCTGCTAGCAGGCCCAAGAATAGTGCTTTAGAAGTTGATTTGAATTTTGAGCACAATGCAAGGCCTGCCCTGCAATTACAGAGGAGGTTACTGCATCAGTCGAAGATATGATTAAGAATAGGATCCTTGAGGTAAGTTTCAAATTCCACCAGATAATTTTCTGAATTAGTAGTCTTCCAAATTCCCCTACTTTATGTTGATTGTGTTCAAACTGATTCCTTGTAATTTCGTGGATTACAATGCCTAATATTTTTCTTGTGGAAAAGCAATTGATACACACTACCCACCATAGTCAACTAGAAGGTAAACTTGGGAATGCATTAGATAAACTTTCTACAAGGAGATAATAATTACTACATTAATTCATTTACTGGTTTTCAAGTACAAGAATGATTATGGAATCGATCTAACTAATTTGTAAATATTAATATTTGATCTCTACCATGTATGGATTTTTACGACAACAGATTTTTAACCTTATACCAAACATCCTTAAATGTGACTCCTATGCCTTTTAACCTATTATTCTCCTTTTTTTTTTACTTCCTTAATCATTACACCCTTAAATACTACTCTTGTATATTTAATTTCCCAATTTCTTAACCTAAATACAAATGCCCCGTAGAGCTAAAACGTCACGACCCAGTTTTCCGGACCGCGATGGTTCTAGGGCACAAAAAATGTCAATGGCGACGGGCACCCGTAGAACCCAGTATCATTACACAATCTATCAACCTCAATATAAATATAATAATTTAATATAATTACCATCCATTAAATTATCATGTTATTCATTCTGTTAACCTGTCAATCATTCTGCAGCTAGTTATATCATTCACATATCTCATCATAAACCATCATATAACTTAAAATATAATTATCAATATATATTATATATAATATAAATCTCCTAACTAACCCATACATACTCATGGAGCAGCTAAATATAGAAACCTCAAATAATAATACAGAAATCCAGAATTTATACAAATAAACTGCAGCAAAAATCCATGGAAGACAGATGTCGGGATTCTGCAACTCACTCCTTTCCTGAAATGGGGTAAACAAACAAAAAGGTGAGTATGAATGATACTCAGTGAATTTAAATGCATCGCAATAAATAATAGGTACAAATAGGCAAAGGAAATAAGTCAAATGAAATGCAATAAGCAGTAGGGATATCAAGATACAGTAAAGGCCAAGAAATAACAAATATACTTGGTTACATATAGAAAGGAAGATAATGAGATGGACTGCATGAAAAAAAATCTAACAGTCACCAAACAATCGATATTACTGGACCATATAGGTCGCTAGTATCATATCAATCAATATCACTGGACCATGTAGGTCACCAGTATCCAATGAGCATAAGGCTGATCAGGCCTTATGGCCAGGACCATAACCCCTCCTAGCTAGGGTACAAATATACAATGTGCACAAGGTCGACAATATTTTCCCACTCCCCTGTTGAATTGGAAGTTCTGTCATACCATAATAGGGTCAAAAGCAAGGGATACCATAAGTAACAATGGCATCCGGATATTAATCAATCAATAATAATCGGTTCGGTATCAATCAATCAATATTCAATTCACTCAATTACAATGTCAAAGGTAATATACAATTAATGAAATCAAGTGTGATAATAAGATAAGGCAAGGAACAAGAGTGGGTTCGGTGGCCGAAATCAATAGGTCAATTGGCATACCATTATTGCTAACAACAATTGTATTCAATTGGTAGGCCTATGGCATGCAAACCACTAAACCAATGACAAATAAACTAGGCAAATTATCAAACACAAGGTAACATACAATGGCAAGCCAATAGGTTAGGGTTCGGACCAAAATTGGCTTGCCGATTCAATCCGATAACATGGTACATTATTCAATAACACAAGGGTATCAAAAGCAAGATTAAACAACATTTAATTATAGTCAAATTGGCAAGGAAAAATCAAAGAAAATCAAGCAATTCAATAGGCAAATTTAGGCTAGGTTGGTTCGGCCACAAGGGATATTTTGCAAATGGTTTCCAATTCTCAATTTAATGATTCAAACACAATATTTGATGTAATGTAAACTCACCAATTGATCTAATTAGCCAATGTACACTCCAATTGCACCAATTCCACCAAAAATCCCCAAATTTGCTACTTTGAAGATCCAATTTCCATAATCTCCAATTTTACATCAAATTAACCATCAATTAGTTGTTCATTCATATCCAATTGAACATTTCTAACATTAATTTGACATTCCTAACACTAATTCAATATATCACCCTTTACAACTTCAATTTCAACATTCAAATTGTAATTCCATTGAATTTTGGATAATCTAATGCAATTAAACTAATTACCCATTCAATTCAACCTAAATAATCACTAAAACATTAATCAAATCAAACAAACTAACAACTTTACCTAAATCATCCTCCATGGCCGAAATTTCTTGT
>CANXYC010482062.1:0-14882 GCA_948193065.1 Aleurites moluccanus
CATTCACAATATACATAATTAAAAAAAAAATATGCAACTAATACACTATAGATAATGCCAATTTATGGTCCCTTAGTTCCATTGATTTTCCACAAAACAACAAAATACAAATTATGGGTTTTTCTAATACACCTACAAACCAGGCTAAAACAAAGAAACCTTACACTGAAAAAAAAAAAAAACGTAATACTAAAATATAATAGGCATCAAGCCAGAGCCAACCCAAATTTATTATTTGTTCCTTTTAATAGCAGCAGCAACCAAAGGAATACCCACACAGCACACAGCAGCACTCCATACAAACAAATTACCCAAAGTTAGAATCTGATTTCCCATGCTCAACTCTTTCTTCTGCTTCTCCAACCTATCCACTTTCCTTAATAATGTGTTGATTACATTTTTGGCACGCTCAGAGTACTCAGGATCCACCCACTCAAAGAATCTACATGGTTCATGAGCTGTCTGTAAAACAAAATCGATGCTTGCTTTCAATCTCTCACCATAATGAACCCAAAATCAAAATTAAAAGAAACATGCATTACACTTACCCCATAATTTTTGCAACCATAAAATCTTCGCCCTGGATTATCTTCTGTCCAAGACGTATGAAGAGGAGCTTCTAATCCACATTCACACATAGGAGTAGCATATTTTGCATGTCATCCTGCCATAATCGATCAATCGAAGAAAACTGCAGATGAATCCTTTGTCTTTCCTTCGTCTTCAGGTGCGCTATTTCTTTCTTTCTAGATTTTCTTTGTTTTTTCTTCAACAATGAAATAAAAGATGGAACCCTACTAATACAAGTAAGGAGCATTGAAATGGGAAAGGAAGAAGCATAATCGAGAACCATATTTACAAGATGCAGAACAGGCTACCATTTTTTTAGGAAAGAGAACCATGTCAAAGATGCAGAAAAGATACATAAATGGGAGAGGGAGAAGCTCGTTTCCCAAAAAATAATCTGACGTGGTATTAATTTGAATATAAAATTGCTGATATGGCTGCCACGTGTGCATTCCATTATATGGTTAGACGAAAATATGACAGAAGGATATTACTGTTATAATCCATATTAGTTGAGTGATATTAATGTTACAAAATTAAGTTGAGGGACGATAATATGCATTAGTTATAAGTTGAGGGACGACCAGTGAAATTTACCCAAACACATGCCAAATACTTCAAAACATGGATTTTGGCTAAAATATGGGCGGCTCTTATACCACTTGTTGGAGGGGGAGACATGCATGAGAGACTTAACGCAACAAAAGTGACAATTTTAAAAATAATGCATAACAAAATCACTTAAGTGCGCGCAATAAGGATCTACCATATTATAGCCAAAATTCTTCATGCATGGACTAATCAGCATCACAAAGAAAAATGCCTCAAGAAGGAAAGAAGAGAAGTTGAGGTAGACTACAAAGCACCCAAAGTGTGATACCTTTAGATTGTCCACAAGTACAAGGCCTCTAACTTGGAACCTTTTCCCTTGCTTTGGTATCTTGTCTAGGTGGTTCTCTAGTTAAGCACAACTCCACCAAAGTCCAATGCAAAGGTAAAAAACAAGTTAAGTCTAATGGTATTCTAAATCTTTTCCTTATCTTGTATACCTTACTAAGTATATAAAGGAAAACAACAAGAAAGGAAGAAGAAATAATTTTCTATCTTTTTACTCTTGTGAGACAACTTTAAAGTTAAGAGAAAAGAAACAATTATATCTCCCAATTATTCCTCATGTGGCTAACCAAGGGGGAGTTTTTCCTCTAATAATACTAAGCTTCTTCAACAAGCCAAAGCTAGTGGGAAATAAGAGAGATGGTGATTTGACAAGAGTCAAATCTTGTCTTTCACTCACAAAGTCAAAGCTTCCAAGAGAAGTTATTCTCTTAAGCTTTAGTGTAATGACATGATTAAGCTCCTAATAATCCCATGATTAATTACTTAAATGGACTTAGTGGATTTTCTCTACAAAGTCTACTATCCAAGCCCATTTTTCTTTTCTTCTATTTAGTAGTGGGCCCCACTAAATAGAAAAGACCCAAATTAACCAATAATTATTCCAATGACCCAAATGGCTTCTTATTCAATATCTAATGTGGGTTGGGGCCACATAAATAAATAAAGCCTAAAGTATCAATAAACTATAACTTTAATTTTTCGGAATCGATCAAATGGTCATGCTAGCAGCTGTGTTAACTTAATTAACCACTCCATCTAATTATCTCAAGACCCGGGATAATTAAGTCGAAGGCTTTACGCATGTTTATGTGACTTTTTATATTCATGTCTGATTGGTAATGGTAAATGAAATTATCTAGAATATCACGAGAAAACCTATTTGAACCAATCAAGAGAATTCTCATTTCCGATCGGTTCCTATAAATCATGGTTGACCCTTAGCAATAGGTGCTATGACTACCCAACCGAATATGAATATATATATAGTAGTCCGCATTCCATAAAACCTTTGATCATTATTACCGTGCACTCAAATCCCTTAGTTAAAGATCCCGATCGATCGGCTAAGGTCATGGAACTGTCAAACCCTAATACCGAGATACTATGTCCACATCAAGACTTCATTCTCAATAACAACACCTTGGCCAAGGACTTTAAATCAAGAAGAATCTAATGGCATAGGATCTTAACTCCATTCACTTAGAGGAATGAATCCTTTCTTGGTCGATCGCCATGCCCCACTATATAACTAGTTAAAGCCACCATATGCCATATGCAGGTGTGTGGCTAGCCCCCGTCATGTAAGCAGTAACAAACCTCACACCTATATAAGTGACATGCATCACCTCAAGTTAAAGGACTATATCCACAAATATGATCATGGATGACCAATGATTGACGGACAGTGAAAATCCATGTTATTGTCATCTAGTGTCACTATTTGATCACTCAACCAATGAGTATCCATGTGTTCATCCTGACACCTAATTAAGCGAATAGTGACCTACCACTTTCGTTCCATCAGTAACCTGTACTAACTAGGAAGATAAACAGAGGTGATAGCATTTTTGAATTTAGTGCAGCCCAAACTAAGAGTCAAACAACCATGAACATATTTAAAGTACTCGTACCAAATTGAATGGTCACTCCATTCTCATCAACTAAGAAACATTCATCTCACAAGTACTTAGGGACAATATTCTCAACATAAATATGCAACCAACATAAATGGAGAATACAATATATATTGTCATAATGGGAATTCAATTACAAAAATATATTCAAAGATAATACAAATATGGCTCACAGGACATATATACATTAACAGGTCGATAGACGAGCCTATCAGCAAGAGGATCCTGGCCGCCGGAAGAGGAATGCCTGAGATTCTGATTCTGCTTTCTATTTTTTGAACTTTTCTAAACATTTTTGAACTGTACATAATGCTTATGTGTAGAAATTTTAGGCAGCAAGCACAGTGAAAATAATTTTAAAATTCCTAAAATATGAACCTGTGTTGATTAAAATCAAATCCTCGAAAAAAATATTAGAAATATTTACCTCTCTTGAAACCTTTGATTGAGTTCTTGAAATTCTTGATCTTTTTGATGGGTTATTATAAATCACAATCAATCTAAAAAATATGGAAAGCTCTAAAGTATTTACGCGAAGATCAAAGAATAAAATCAATCAAGGAAAAAGATAAATGAAATAAACTTTGTGCTAGGTTAGGCAATTTTAGCTAAGGAGTTTTTATTCCAAGCTTCACTGAATTCTCCTTAGAGCAATTCTAGGGTTTTCGGTTAACAATAGAATAAGGGATTAAATTAATTCTTGGTTAAGTTTCCTTTTATAGTTAGCCTTTTTTTAAATTAAATTAGGACTTAGAATGGGCCTAATCCAATTAGCCATTTCTTAACCACCTAATTACAATTATGCCATTAATGAAATTAAAAGGCTTATTGGACCTTTAATTCTCATTAAGCCCATAATAAAATTAATTCATTAGTCCATTAATTAAAACATCTCATATACTTAATTAAATAAGACTAATTGGGCCTTAATTAAAACACCTTATTTAAGTCCATAAATTTAATCGAATTAAATTCATTACTTAATTATATCTTTTATTTATTCTTTAGTTACTTTAATGCGTATGGCCTTATAGGTTCTCTAATTAAATAGCAACTCAAGTTCTTAATAATTTCCTTAAATAAATTAGGAAAGTTTTAAGTGAAAATCCTACTTCCAAAATTGGAAAGTTCCATAAAAGGTAATCCTTGTCAACAATGATTACATTAATTAAACTCTTTTAATCCATAATTAATTCTCCAATTAATCCTTTATGACTGAGTAGATTATGAGCGGTATCTACCCACACATTATGACCCCTAAATAACAAAAAAGTATTGTGGTTAAATGCAAAACCCTTATATAGACAATATTGTGTTACTAGTCCTTTCAATCACATTTACCTTATTCGGTTCAACGTATGACTTGGTATTAACTTCCACTAAGCTGGTTATGCCACACTTAGCCCTAATGTTAGTTTATTGTCTCTAAGTCTCATTATTAAAATTGACTCCCTTAAAGAATACTCTAAGTACAGTCCACTTTGGCCGAAGATTTCCAGTAATAATCTCATATAAGAGGCCTTAGGTAAACCATCCTTTTAATAGGAGTTATGAATTCCTTTATTAACTACTTAAATATCTACGAGTGCCTTGAACTATACCTAATGTCCGCCCTACGAGTAAACCATAATCTGGAGAACAAGGTACAAAATCAAAGTATAGCCTTAACACTCTAGATCACTCTTAAGTATCTCAAGTCAAAGGACATTTGCACATTGTTATGATGCGATGTATCATTAACATTGTTTAGAATTCCATATAATAATCTCAGGTGATCACTTCAATGTACTTACTACCCTTAGTAAGCATCCATATACTATACTTAGACATCACTTATGTTTGCATCTCTATCTGAGATTAGATGATTTGATCCAATCAAATAGTATATACATATGCTAGTCTTTGCTAAATCAACAATGTCTCATTTTGTTGATTCTATGACTAGGGATTGTTTAGGTAATAATATAATTATACATGTCAAGCATCTCACTATCATGATCCAGTCATGAATGCTCTCATGCTATGTTTATACTATGGACTTCATTAAGCAATTATATGATTATATTATAAACATTAATAAATCACTGGTTAATAAAGAATACCTTTCTAAAACAATAATTAAAATCACTGTCATTAGAGCACTAACACTAACAATCTCTCACTTACTCTAAAGCCAATTGCCTTTGTATCCAATATCACAGGCTAAAATATGACCATCATATTTCTTATAGGCTAACAACTTTGTAAGAGGATCAATGATGTTCTGATTAGTAGAAACTTTATCGATCTATATATCTTTCTTTTACCAATCATCTTTATGATTTGGAAGTGTATTTTATAAGTTCTTGGATCGTTGATGAGACCGTGGTTCCTATGCTTGTGCAATGGCTTCATTATTATCACAATACTATTTATTGTATTAACAATGCTAGGTACCATACCTAAATAGTGATGAATTATTCTTGTCTAATCAACTTCCATTACAACTTCATAAGTTGTAATGTATATGGCTTTTGTAATTAAAATCATCTAACTGTACTCCGTTTAGGGTAAATTTACAAAAACTTTGCTAAGACTTGTAGTTATCCTTAACATATTTGAAACTGGCATTAGTATGTTTGTTTGCCTCTAACTCAATTTCTCCTCATATCAAGATCACATTTTTAGTGCTTCCCAAGTACTTAAGAATGTTTCTTGATCGTAATCCATTGACCATCTATCATGTCCCACTGTAGGGGGCATGACAGTCCTTGGCACGCGTAAACTTAAGGTCACCAAAAACCCGTAGAACCCTTGACAACTATTAATCATTCATAATTTAACCCATTCATTAATATTCAAATTCCATTTATCATTTGTTAATCTGACATAAATTTTGACAGAGTTTCCTTTGTATTTTTCATACTATTTCTAACCCAAAATCGGGTCTTTCAAAAATTATACAGCCTGCATAAAAAAAATTATACTCCCAATATTTCATCATCCTTATACCCTCAACTCTATAGTTCACAAAGTCATATAAAGCACTTATATATATTTATTTTATTCATACCATGTCACAATTATATTTTAGTATTATTAATATCAGTATTACTTTCTATGTAATTATCAATATCATTACCATTAGTTATGCCATACTCATTTTTCATCAGGTATCATTTTAGTTTTAGTAATAGATAATATATATTCATAAGTTAAACAAAACTATCTATTTTCTGAATTATACCCCATGGAACTCTAGAGTATATACAGACTGACTCCACAAAAGAAAATTACATTGGAGTCTTCGGACGTCCCAAGTTTAGAGGAAGAAAAATGACTTGGGATCTTGCTCTTAGTACTTCTTTCCTAAAAAATAATTAAACAACAACGAGTGAGTATAAATATACTCAGTGAGTAAGTATACATGAGGATCAGGTAAATATTAGTAAGATAAATCAGTAGAAATTAAATAACAATGAATGTGATGAGTAGATATCAATGTATCAAATTTGCATATGGAATGGCTAGTGATTTGCACACCAAATGCCTTTAGGCATAGGAAATAATAATGATAAAAGTAATAAATAAAAATAAAGTAGAGTTAAAGTTTCAATAGAAAATAGTGTCAATGATGGTTGGTAAGTATCATATCAGTATATGAAAGTGATAGATGCAGGGCCAATAAACCAAAGAAATCAACTCATTACCTTGGTATGGTGATCCACCCGAAATCCCACTTCAAAAATACCTTGATTTGCTTTAGGTTTTCAAGAGAAAAATTGGTGAGAAATGGAAGAATAAAGGTGAAATCAAGGTTTTCTTAAGATTTTTTCTTCAAAATTTGGTGGGAGAAGTGAAGATGGTGTTCGGCCAAGGCAAGAAGAAGAAAGGAAAATAGCCAAAAATCTTCTAATGCAAGCTTATATATTAAGAAAAACAGGCAAATTATATTTAGGTTCTCAAACTATCCAATAATTGGACTTTGACTCCACTTCCTTTTGTAATTTATTCTGTTAATTCTGTCAGGAATAAAGTTTCAAAGTGGCAACTGAAATGTGTTCTTTTTATCTATACTTTATTAAAAAAAATAATTTCTTAGCCATTCTGAAACTCATATAGTGGGTTTCCCACAATACCCCTAAAGTTTGACTTATTTATGATTTTGCCATTACTCAAATTTTCAGTATTCCAAAAATAATCAAGGCTCAATGTCACAATTCAGTTTCTCAAGGTGAGAAATACATTAAGCATTTCAATTTCAATAACAATTCAATGGCAATAACTCAAATTGGGCTTAGTCAATCAAACGATATTCAATGGCAATAACAATAAGGCATTTAGTCAAGAAAGAGATATGCCTAATTTGAATGCAATAATTCAGGTAATGGATATGCATAATGATGTATACATAAGTCACATTGCTAAATTACTTTACATTTCCACTTTACTTCCTCACTTTGAACCTCCACTTACATCATCTTCAGTATTCGAAGCTACATATTAATTAACATTAAAATCAGTATCTATTTACATATCATATACTATTCTTAACTTTAGTTTACTTAAAATTCTTAGGGTTTAAACTCTTAAACTTTTACTGTTTTTTCCTCATTCTAGCAATTTGTGTTCTTTTGCCTATAACTCATGTTATACATATCCAATTTCCTTGATTATTTTTCCTAATTAAACTAGACATTTAAGGTTCCAACATATCCAAATTTTAGACATGTTAAAATTCTACATAGTATATGGTGATAGTTTGAACTCAACTTTACTGTCATCTTTGATGTCATGCACTCCAATCCAGACAGTCTCTACTGTTTTGGATGCATCTCGTAAAATACTAATCTAATGATAAAAAAAAATCTTACATTCTCTAGAGAAGACATAAATAAATACTTTTCATGTTGAACACTTAACCTAATTAAGCCTCTAACATTTTGTATAATAAAAACACAGTAGCATTTTTTATAAACCCTAAATATGATTTTTTACTTAATATATATTTCTTCACTTCAAATCTTCTAAATTTCTTTTACATAAATATAAATAACATATTTATCTACAACTTTCATGTTTTACACTTAAGCAAATTCAGTCATTAAGGTCACGAAATAATAGACCCAAATTATTGCTTCTACTAGAGTCTGAATTTTCAAATTTCCTTATAACCATTATTACTTTTCTTACTTGTTCTTAATACATATCTTTCAAGAAAAAACCTAATTTCTCAATCATAAACATACTTAACTTCATGTCTTATTCAAATCCATAAATTTAATAACCATTCAATACATATATATCAATAAACAAGTAAAATATCAAGACACAAAATTTTACCTTAAGCCAAACTTCTTTCTTCCTTATGTCTTATTCAAATCCATAAATTCAATAACCATTCAATACATATATATCAATAAAAACATCAAGACACAAAATTTTACCATAAGCCAAACTTCTTTCTTCCTTGTCGCCTTGGAATCCCTCCTCCTCTTTTATCTTTAACTTTCCTTTCTCTACACTATCTTCATCTCTTAATTACCTTTTCACCTTTATGATAGCTTAACTATTAGCTTTTATAGAGAAATCCCTCTATAAAATATGTTTAAAGGTAAGGTCTTGGTATAGGAAAATGAAAAGAGAATAAAAGATGGGTATATGGCTATAGGTTCAGCCAAGCTTTATGGTTTTGTATATAATTTCTTTTCCAACTCTTTTATTCTTATCCTTACACATATATATATGTAAAATAAAAATCCAAATCCAAATCCAATAAATTTTTGATAGAAAATTTGTAGAGAATTATAAAAAATTCTAGAATACTTGAGAAAATTTGCTTGTAAATGGACATGTGTTCACTTCAACTTTTAAAGTAAAAAATCTATTCAATACTTTGACTATATAAATTCACACTTGGCAGGCCCATTGTCACGTCCCAATTTCGGAATATGATGGTCCTAGGATGCAGGAGATGCTAGAGGCGACCGATACCCATATAACTTAGTAACACATTCCTATAATCAATTACAATCAAATTATTAACCAATTTCTCAAATAATATCCATTTTGTAATGTATTTGTTTGTCTGTAACTCATTCTGCAATTGGCTGTAATTACCATGATCTCATGCCATAACATTAATTAAACTCCATATTATGCTATATATACATAACTACCATATAACTATGCCATTATACACACCATGGAGCCATCTAAAATATTTACAATAATTCAATGTTAAAATAATTACACTGCTATTACAGACACTGCAGAAATCCTCGGTAAACAACAGTAGGGAAACTGCTACTCAATCTGCACTTGGAAAAGGAAACAACTGAAAGGGGTGAATATATAATACTCAATAAATCTAAAATGCATTGACTAAAAGAAATGGCTAGGATATCAATAAACAATAGGCAGATAATCAATAAATATTAATCTGCACACTGATAACAAAATAAAGAATCAAAATATAGTAAAGGACTGTAGAATTAAGAACAAGTCAATGAAGCTCATATCATGTAGATAAGATAGATGATGGGCCATGAAAATCATATATCATATGTCAATCACGTATTAATAAACATAAGACTGATCAGGTCTTATGGCTAGGATAGTTTACCCTTCCTA
This sequence comes from Aleurites moluccanus, assembly GCA_948193065.1. NCBI lineage: Eukaryota > Viridiplantae > Streptophyta > Magnoliopsida > Malpighiales > Euphorbiaceae > Aleurites > Aleurites moluccanus. The sequence continues at coordinate 9,711 of CANXYC010482062.1, forward strand.
GCTAGGGTATCCAATATACAATGTGCACATCACCGACGGTATTTACCCGCTACACCGACGGTATTTACCCGCTACCTCATCGGAGAGGAAGCTCTGTCAAATCAAATTAGAACCAATATAGATATGGAAGCAAGTCATTAGATACCAATAACAATAATGGTCTCATCAAGTATCAATAGCTTATGTATCAATCAAATGAGACTGCAATTAAGCAGTGAATAAATAATGGAAGGTATGATAAACAATGGTAATAAGAATAACAATTAACATTGGAATGAATTATAAGTTAGACAATCAAAGTTAAGAAGTTGACTCAATTGGCATGCCAATGTCTCTGGCGACGATGACATTCAAATGGTAGGTCGATGGATGAAACAATGGTAGGCCTATGGCAAAATGAACTAGACATTTTATCAAACACATGGTGTGCAACTTTCAATGGTCAATTAGGCATGATTAGGGTGTAACTCCAACATTTCCCCAAAATAAAATATCAAGCTCACAATCAAGGTTACACAATAAGCATTTGGTATCAAATAAACAAGAACATATAAAGGATCAAAATGGCTTGAAATATCAAAGGAAAACATAACAAAATCAAAGGAATGAATAATGATGGAGCATTCGTCCAACATTGAGGTTTTGAGAAAGGTTTCCATTCAACATTCCAATGCATTAGACATATTAAATGATGTATATTAAACTCACCTCACACTTCCAAATGGCTAGCAAAATTAATTTCCCACCAAAATCCTTAAAGGAGGCAAAAATAGAATTCTTCTGAATCTTGATTTTCTACACCAAATCAATCACAAATAATTCATCCATTAGCCTCCAATTAACCTATTCTAAGCTTAATTAACATTAACTAATACTAATTCAAATATTCAAATCACACAACTTGAACTAGGGTTTGTAAATTTGGGAAAAATTTATCAAATGCATCAATTGATGCAAATTAACACTAAACCCATTCTATTTAACATCTAATACATCTAAATCAACCATTAAACTAAAGAAATCAACTTGTTACCTTGGTATTATGATGGAGCCGAAATCCTCCTTCAACAATTCCTTTATTTTCTTTGTAGATTTCTTAAAGAAAAATGGATGGAAAAGATGAAACAAGATTGGATTCTTAGGATTTCTTAAGTTTTTCTTTGGTTTTGCTTGAAACATTTTGGAGGAAAAAAGCTTTAGAGATTTTGGCCAAGCAAAGAAGAAAGAAGGAAAATGGCCAAAAATCTTCTAAGGCATGCTTATATATTAAGAGAAATAGGCAAATTACAAATAGGTTCTTAAACTTTCCAATAATTATACTTTGACCCATCTTCTTTTATATTTTATTTTGTTAATTCTGTTGAGAATTAGATTTCAAAGTGGGAACTGAAATAACTTCTTTTTATTTGTACTTTATTATAAAAATAATTTTAGAGCTATTCTGAAACTCAGACTGTGTGTTTCCCAATATAACCCTAAAGTTTGATTTATTTACGGTTTTGCCTACTCAAATTTTCAGTGTTTCAAAATATTTTTCTACTTTTCCTTTTCACTAAAATTTCACACACACACACACACATATATATATACTTCAGAACAACTTTTCAAATGCCAATCTTTAAACAATAGGAAAACAATTGATTAGGATAGAAAGTTAGATCCAAAAGTCAGTTGTCTCCTCTACTGTTGTTTCCAAACCTATAGGATTAGAAGACAAAAAATTCAAAAATCCAGTCTTCAAACCCTTTCAGGTTTCAAAAAAAAAATCAACAATAGTTTCAAACCAACAAACTTGAGTTTGTTCATGCCATTAGAGACCTTCAGAGTAGGATAGGGCAAACATGTACTTCCAAAAATACCTCTGAATCCTATAGACATATAGCACCTGAAACTCCTCAATCCAGGAACGTTAGTGCTATAGAACAAAAACAAGCAACTTCTGATGAAGAAGCTTTCAAACAAGAAGAAATTCCTTAAATTAGTAGACTGACCTGGCAGAATCCTGTTCCTAGAATTACAGCTCCAGACTTAGGGCTAGAAAATAGACCTAATATCTTAGTTCAGTCTAAATTCAATGTCTCATCTGTCTATGAATGAAACATAGATGGTATGTCTGAATATAACATCCTTAGTCTACTCCAACAGATGACAATGGTAGCAAATGCCTATAGAACCCAGTTAGGAATCTCAGATAAATCAATTGCTGAACTTCTAATAGCAGGTTTTTTAGGACAACTAAAAGGATGGTGGGATTATTATCTAACCCCACACCAACAACAAGAAATCTTAAGATCAATCAAAACCTTTGAGGATGAAACACCTTTTCTAGATGATTTAGTTAACATTGTAGAAGATGTGGTGTTAACCTTAGTCCTAGCAATATCCCTCCATTTCATAAGAGACCCTTCACACCTCAAAGACAAAAACAGTGAGCTCCTTAGCAACCTTAGGTGTAGGAAGCTTAGTGATTTTCAAAATTACAAAAACACTTTTCTGACTAGAGTAATACTTAGGAAAGATTCTAACCAACCTTTTTGGAAAGAGAAATTCCTAGCAAGACTACCTAAAATTTTAGGAGAAAAAGTTAGAAACTATATCAGACAAGTCTTTAGTAACCAAATTCCTTATGACCAGTTTACCTACGGAGAACTAATTAGTTTAATCCAGAAGGAAGGTCTTAGGATTTATCAAGACTTGTAGCTCCAAAAACACCTTTAGTGGGAAATGAAACAAACTAGAAAGGAACTAGGTAGTTTCTGTCAATAGTTTGATCCAAACCTCACTAAGGATTCAAAACCTTGTAGTGGTCAGTGTAATAAATAGAAAGAATCCTACAAAAGATCCAAATCCAATTCAAACTATAGAAAGTCTTTTCAGCCTAAAAATGAGACTTACTATAAAAAACCTTCTTCTTTTAAGAAGAATTCAAAGCCTTACAAGAAGTCCCATGTCACAACCCTTACTCTATAGGGCTATGACGGTTCTAGGGCATGGGAGCATGGGAAAAATGTATACCGGTACCTCGAAGAACCCAAATTACAAGCTTCATTTCATTTAACCATTTTATGACATATAATTTTTTTTCAAAAACACTTTAAGTTAATTTAAGTTACAGAAAATTGGACAGAGTTTTCCCTGTAATATTAACATTACCCAAATAGAAAACACAGCACATCACTTCTAATATCAATATTAAATCCCTTTCAACCTCCAAATATAACTCACATCACAATCCTATAACAATTCCCTGTCATATTATTTATTCATATGCCAAAGTCACATAAGCTTACCATGTCAGCTATACCCCTGTTAAAATATGAATGCATATGTTATCATATGAATGCATAACATCTATCTAAATTCATATCAAAATGTCCAAACATATAATAACATATTATTATACATTTACATATTCACAAAACATACTCCAAATATTTATATACATAGCTAATATCATGGAGTAATCTAACTACTCTAGGAAAGGATTATACATCTGCTCCGCGGCTGGGGAATATACAAGTAGCTGGGATATCCACTTCTCACTCTCCTTTCCCTGAAATGGTTCAACATGGTGGGGTGAGTACAAAATACTCAGTGGATTTATAAATACGAGATGCATTACTAATTCACCATGTATATACATTTTATATGAATAATGTAATCAGGTATAATATCAAACTATTTTAAATATTACAATAATATTTTTAGTGGCAGTTGTCAATGTGAAGATATTTATATGCATATGATAACACTTATATATAATAAGATATAATAATGCAATGAAAGGCCCAAATGCATAAGGTAAATAGGATTGGGTCAAGTAATTAGTAGAACTGTATTTCATCCACACCTCCATTTCCATATAAATGTCATAAGGAGGATCAATCCTTATGGATAGAGCCATATCCCTATCTCTAGCTAGGGCAAGTAGTACCAGTGTGCACACCGTCGATGGAATTACTCGCTACACCATCGAAGTAGCCTTGTTAGGTTACCCTATGCAAATGTTCCAATATGATGAAAATGCAGCAAATATAATTCATTTGAGGTGCCAACTATCAAATATATCCATGTGATCATGTATAGAATCATTTAAGATCAACTTACAATTTTGGCCCGTCGGGCCCAGTTGCGCTGTCGCAGCGAGTTACCAAATTACGGGTCTGTTTCCCGTTTTTCAGTGACTTTTTGATTTCACATGTTACTAATATGTGTAATGCAATTTTTAACATCTAAGATACAAGTATATACATATATAAGATGATTGGGCTTGATTTGAGGTCAAACTAGTTTATAGAATGATTTTTATGGTCGTTTCCATTTTAGGTCATTTTATGCCATTTCGGCAGCCCCGGTTTTGGCCGATTGGCACGTTTAGGGCAGTTTTGGTCAATTTGGTCCAAAATCAATTTGATATAATAAAAGTCATATTATATGATCAAATTCATGAACCTTAAATTAGGAATGCAAAAACATATTTATAAACCCACCTCTAGCACAAAAGTCTCAAAACAGTTCCTCCGGGCCCCGAGCGGCTACTGCTCACCCAACTTGTCCTTACCCTTGGAGGACTCCCCTTGGACACTTGAAATGGCTGAAACTCTCTCCCAAAAATTCTGAATTCTAGCAACAAAGAAAGAAGTGGAAAGCTATCCCCCTTATACCACTCAACCTAACATAAACAAGCTTCAAATCCCTTTGATCTTTCCTTGGCCAAAACAAGAAATAGAGGAAGAGAGAATTCTGGTTTTTTTGAACCAAAAGCTACGGTTTTGGATGGAGAAGAAGAATGCAGAATTATGTATTTGAATTATTTAATGGTTGGTGAATTATTGATATAATCTTATGTTTCCATCTCATTTTAACTTCATTGCACCCTAGCATGCATCCATTGGATGATGGATGCTTCATTACTTCAATCCATAGGATCCTAATCATTCAAATTGCCATTAAATCCCTCTCCATCAATCCCTTTTGCACCCAAGTCCTACAAATTCTAAATAGCCCCCTCACATTCATTTTTTATACAATCAAGTCCTATGATTTATTTTCCTAACCTAATTAAATTATTCTATTTTATCTACCCTCAATTCATTTCCCAACTAATTAATTCACAATAATTTACACATAGTACACATACTTTAAATCATATAACACAATATTTATCAATCA
>CANXYC010482072.1:0-13800 GCA_948193065.1 Aleurites moluccanus
ATCCACAATCTCATATACAAAAACACACCAAACCAAACACAAAACACCCCAACCACCCCACCCAACCCCACCCACCCGCCCCCCGGGCGGGCGCCCCCCCCCCCCCCCAACTGTCCGTGGACGTAAGCACACTTTCTGAACCACATAAAAATTATTGTGTTCGTTTTCTCTTCTTTTCTCTATTCTAATTTGCAAGTGTGTGTATTTATTGTGTGCTTCCGCTAACACCGTTAGATACATATATGTAGCAATGGATCGATGACGGACAATAGAAAGAGAATAAACTTCAAATTCAAGAACTCAAGCTTAGAATTATAGTCAGATTTAATATGGAGTTTATTGGAGAAATTATACTCATTTACTAATATTTTTGGATTTAATTTATGTGTTTAGTTAAATAGATGTACAGCTTGTCTATTAGTTTTAAATCAGGGGCAATTTTATAATTTTTATCTTTACTAGAAATCTATCTCAATTTCTTTAGGAGTCTTTAATTTTAGTTTTAAGTCTTATTTTGATTCTTTATTGGTTTATAAAGAATTTATTCCTTTTTAATTTATTTTATGAATCTAAATCCTTGTAAGATGAAAACTAGATTTGAAGTCATTTTCTTAAGGGACTAGGAGTTATTTGAGTCTATAAATTAGGGCATTGTAATGTTTATAAGGAAGTTTGTTATTGAATAAAAAAAAACAACAATTATGTTATTTCAAGTTATATGATGCAATTCAACCCTAGGTGTAATGCCATGGAATCTTAGATGTGACGTCTAAGAAAGTTTAAGTATGAAGCTTAAATTAATTTATCTTAATTTATTGTTCACCAGCATTGTTCATGTTATTGTTCACCGACACTGTTTGCAGCAACAAAACAATCTCATTATTCTCTATTATTGCTTAATTTCTCTTCACAAATTCATTCTTTATAAGCCCTAGCATCCCGACTATATTTTCTACTCATCCTAACCTCCATAATAGCTTAAATTTGTCCCTTTATAATCAACCCTCTAACTCATCCTCAGTTTGTTATCAGATCTTTAAGATTTTAGGAGCTTGTCGCTCTAATATTCAATGATAGAAGATATTCTTTGGAATAAAATTCAGCAATTACAAATTGAAATTAGTGCTTACAAGCTTCGAGTAGATGAGTTACATTGCTTAAAGCACAAGTATAGTGGTCCTGAAAAATCTCTTCCTTCTTTGTATCATGAATTTATAGCAATTAGTCATGTTTTATGTGTTAAGTAACCAAAACTTCAAGATTTGATGATGTCTTTTATGGATGGTCAAGATTTGCAAACCAAAGAACAGAATGGATGACATCGTTTTAAGAGGCAAGATAGAAGTGCCTATCTTTGAAGGTATATCAAATCCTGTTTTATTTTGTGATCGGCTCCATTATACTGAATCTTTCTTTGATTGGTATAATATGAGAGAAGATCATAAAGTAAGGCTTGCAAAGATGAAACTTGTTAATGTTTGCAAAAATGAAACTTGTTAATATTTGCAAAAAAGAAACTTGTTGTGTTAGCTAAATTATGGTGGTATGATGTTGAGTATAACATGGAAAGATTGAGACAACCACTAGTATGTGGAAAGAAATGAAGGCTAAGCTAAATGGGAAGTATTTGCCACCCTATTATCTTGAAAGATGCAGCAAAAAGTGAGTAATTTACAAAAGGGCAGAATGTCAATGGCAAGATATAAAAACCAATTTGAAGAGGCACAAATTGAAAGTTGAATGTCAAAAGAAGTTGCACACTAATTGACCCCTAAACATCCTTATAATTGTGACAACAAAAAGGTAATACAGGCTCTTCAAAACCAAGTGCAAAAGCAAGAATTGCAAAATAAATTCCTGGACACCAGACAAATCAAGTTGTACAACATTCACATAACCTTCACGGGCCTACAATAGAGGCTTAACTGCTAAGCCCACAACAGGAAAAGCATCTACTACTAGTTCAACCAAAAAAGTGGAAAGGCTACAACTACCATTTCAAAGGCTTATCAAAACCTGCAACCAGAAACTCCAAATCAACAAGAAGAAAACCCACCAAAAGTAATAATGTGCATTGAAAAAATTGATTCAACAAGCTAATATTGCTATGAATACAAATGCATTGTTTGGAAAGGTAATGATGGAGATTCAAGGAGAGAAATCTTTAGACAAGAACTTTGATGGAGAAAAGGTAGAACATGCGAGCTAAAAGAACAAGATATTGGAAAATTCGAAGGGAAAAGAGAGTTCAACTTTATTGTTAAGATAAAAAAGTTGGATTTATAGTGCCTATAACACACAAAAGATGGTCTTTGTAATTCCTATTCAATTCATATACAAGTCCAAATAATACTTCAAGTTTTCCTATTATTACTAATAACTAAAGAGGCAAAATGGCAATTCATCTCATCATCATCTTTGTTGCTAAGACACTTCAAAACTCGAGGTCAAATTTTTTTCCAACAATGGTAGAATAATTGAGAATAGGAAGAGAAAAAACTTCAAATTCAAGAACTCAAGGTTAGAATTACAGTCAGATTTAATATGGAGTTTATTGGAGAAACTGTAGTTTTATTTATTAAAACTTTAGGGTTTAATTTATATGTTTAATTAAATAGATATACAGCTGGTCTATTAGTTTTAAATTAGGAGCAATTTTGTAATATTTAACTTTGCTAGGTAATCTACCCCAATTTCTTAAGGAGTCTTTAATTTTAGTTTTAAGTCTTATTTTGAGTCTTTGTTGGTTTAGAAAGAATTTATTCCTTTTTAGTTTATTTTAGAATATAAATCCTTGTAAGATGAAAACTAGTTTTGAAGTCCTTTTCTTAAAGGACTAGGAGTTGTTTGAGTCTTTAAAGGACTAGGAGTTGTTTGAGTCTACAAAAACCTAACATTATAATGTTTACAAGAAAATTTGTTATTGAATAAAAAAAAACTGAGTAAATGCTACTTCGAGTTGTGATGAACCCTATATGTGATGACATGAAACCTTGGGTGTGATGTTCAAGGAATTATAAGTGTGAAACTTAAACTAATTTATCTTAATTTAGTATTCATGTTACTGTTCGTCAACACTGTTTACAGCACCAAAACAGTCCAGTTATTCTCTTTTATTACTTAATTTCACTTCCCAAATCCATTCTTTATAAGCCCTAGCCGCCCATTTATAGTTTCTACTCATCCTAACCCCCATATTAGCTCAAATCCATCCCTTTATAATCAACCCTCTAACCCTCTAAGGAAGCTATTATAAAAAAAAATTCAAAGGAAAAGAGAAAAAAATACAAGGATGTTTTAAAATTATCGATGAGATATGGGAATGACAATTTCACCAACCTTTAAATGTTGTTGGTCATTTCCTACATCCATAATATTTCTATGATAATCCATCCATAGAGTTTGATGAAGAGATTACAAGTGGATTTTTTCTTGTATAGGGAAGTTGGTCAAGGTTAAGATGTCCAAGACAAAATTATGAGTGGATTATCCATGTATAAGAAAGTTGAAGGTCTTTTTGGCATTCCATTGGCCATTAGATCAAGCAAAGACAAGAGCACCATATTATTGTATTTACTTTTAATATAAGGTTTCTAAATATCAAGAAAACTAGCTCATAAGTGTTGTATAAGGAGTGTAAACTTACTTTTCATTGAAAATATTGTTTTCCAGTTGAATGGTGGGGACTCTACTCCAAATTTACATCACCTAGCAATTAAAATTATTAGCCTAACTTGTAGTGCATCAGGTTGTTAAAGAAATTGGAGTGTTATTTAGTAGGTATAGACTTTAATTTTTCATTACTTCTAAGTAACAAAAAAAAAAAAATCTTTTAGATGAATTTACAATTTTACTTTTTTTTTTTTTTTATCATTTGAATGTTATTCCTAGATCCACACAAAGAGGAGAAACAAACTAGCGCAACAAAGGCTAAACAATTTGGTTTTTGTGAAGTACAATCAAACTCTTAAATCACGTTGTGATTAGAGATATGTTATTGATCCCATTTTCTTAGAAGACATTGATGAAAGCAATGAATGGTTGATTGGCAAAATAGGTGTTGAACCAAATATACGTGAAGCTGAAAGGGATTTGGTATTTGGTGGTGATGATGATAATGGTTTAACATGGAATGTTGCAGCAAATGCATTTGATATTGGAGAAGCTATTTGACACACAAGAAATCAAACAAAGTTAGCCAAGTCAAGTGCAAGTTCAAGTGCCTTACATTCACAACCCAATTTTGAAGAGATTGAAGTTAAATCTTGTGATACAGAAATGGAGGAAGCTGAAAGATGTGAAACTGATGGTACTGTTCAAAGTGACAAGGATTTAAATGAAGATTCTAGTGATGGATATTAAGGATATTTTTGCTGAATTCAAGAGTAGTTTTCTACTAAGTTTAGGGGGTTGTTTTCTGCTAAGTTCCAGGATTATATTGTGCCGAGTGTAGGACGTGTTGTGTTTTAGGACTATTTTGACATAAGTTTTGGACTATTTTATGTCGAGTTTTAGGACTATTGTTGTGGCTAATCTTTATAGTTGTTTTATGCTAAGCTTTAAGGCATTTTGTTCAAACTTATCAATTGTTTGCTTTATATTTTTTATTTTGAACTTAGATTTGCTAGTTTATTTGTTAAAAATCTCATCATTATCCTAATGATATAGAATATGCTTATATAGGTGTTATGTTACTGTTTTAACAATATATTAGGTATTATTGGATTTTTTTTTTTAGAAACCAGCAACTTGCTTCACTTGGGTGAGCGCCTTTGTTGCACCTTGTGCCTCAGGTGATAAGAGGACATATCGCTTTGAGTGCGCCTTGCGCTTTTGACTACCTTGATCTCCCCACTTTTACTCCCTTTTCTCTAGGCCCACTTTCTCACGTTCCCCCAAACAAAAGTTAAAAGGCAATCCACTCTAAAGCTTGCTATTTTAAGTAAAGATGGGGGTAGTTAAAAAAAAATTCAATGAGGAATTCACAAACCAGATTTTTTCCGTACTCAAAAGCCAACATTGCAACTTCTGCAGTTTGCCCAGCAAGAAGAGCAATTGCTTTGCAGCTGTTTGACATCAAAGATGCAGTCTTGTAGAACGTCTTTTGCATATAATACTCCATGCTGCATTAGGAACACTGATTTTGAGTTGGATAAACTTAAAATAGAACATCTTGGAGGTACAAATGCAAATCAAGACATAATCAATATCACAGTTACCTTGCCATATATATATACATATATATGAAATGGTATGGCGATAAGAAGGCACAAGCAATGTTGCACTCTACCCAGCAGCATTCATTCACATTCACAACTAAGAGCTACGTGCGTCTTTGTGCATGTACGTAATCCAAATCTCAAGAAAAGGTAGCTAACACATACACTATTATACTGTTGTCTTTATGCATTATAATAGACACCCACTTCGTAGCTTGGTCATAGCACACTGACACATTTCATACATTTTGTATGTATACAAATTTTATTTCTTAAACTATATAGGGTCCCTCATACCCAAAAACACCTTTTGGACATCAGAGGAATTCAACCAGTTAAATTGATCTTTTCCTGTTCTTTTTTCTGATTTAGAAAACACTTGCCAAGACCAGCAAATTCATTTTGGCAGAAAAAGGCACATAAATAGTGTGGGTGTTTGGAAGTAATTATTCCAAAATGGAGTTTTAAAATTTGTGGCTGAAATTCAACTAATTCAATTTTTTTTAATTTCAACCAGAAATTGCTGTGTAAAATGGGTTTTCGCAACCCAATTGTCAGGTCCTTATACAGAGCAGCAAATTTTACAAACAACGTAAAATTCCCTTTATGAGCATTCTCATTTTATTTCCTAGCATCCTAGCAAAGAATAATTTAAAAAATATTGAAAGCAGAGGAGAAGTATTACAAAAGAAAATTAAAATGGGCACTGGAGATACAAACAAGTCAGATAAACAAGAAATATTATATATTTCATACAACTTTAACCCATCAGATGCAGTGAGATTCCACAAATGGAAGAAAATGAAAAGCAGCATACCTACAACGTTGCTCAGATGTACTAGTCATCTGCATGGTTTCGCCTGTTACAAGATGCTCTACAACTGTCGCTAAAAGTGAAACAACCTACAACCACAAAGTAATGGTGAAGACAATGAACTAAAGCAACATAAACATAAACTTTAATGAATAACAGAACCCCGCCCCTCTCTCCCTTTCTTCCCCCCTGCAGGAATAAATTAATTAATTAAAAAGATAATAAGAAGAAAGGTCTAACATCTTGATACTTGTCAAATGTTACATCCTCCAGCCAATGGAGCTACTCGTGGCAAATTCCTCTCCAGTGATAATGAACAGTCATGGACCAACAAACTAATGCATGATGAATTGGGTACCACAGTGATGCAATTCAAGAAAAGTTAAGGATCAACTAAAAGTAATGCAGGCTGAAAATGAGCATCCATTGTGGTAGATATCACTAATGTTTCTTCACCACCTATTCTCACCAGGATAAATAAGTGAATATGAAGAAAACTAAGGAACAGTTTTGAGAAAAATTGAGACAGAAAAGGCCATGATATCCACAATTGCTAAATGTGGATTCACATTATTACATAAAATAACAACATATATACCTCTGTGTTTTTCAAAGAAGCAAGAGCTACACAAGCTCGTGAAAGCAGAAAATCTCCAGCTAATACTGCTACCTGCAATATAAATGAAGGAAAGAAACTTTGTTTACAGGCCTCTATGACTTTATTCTTCTAAGGATCACAGTAAGCTGATGTAGAACTTGATAGAGAGATCAAAACAAGAAAGGGGGGGAAATCAGCTTTTTGCCATTAGCATTGACAATCGGTGAGAGGATAGCTTGCATGACATTTATACATCCAGCATTCTATATATTTAGTGCTGTACTTTCCATTCCAGCACGACGGAAAAATGAATTTTTTTTATTATTATTGTTCATTATTTGATCATTCATTGTTTTTAACAATAAATATTCCACACAACTCGACTTAGTTTTAATCTCAAACTAGTTAGGGTCAACCATATTGTTCATTATTTGATCATTCATTGTTTTTAACAATAAATATTCCACACAACTCGACTTAGTTTTAATCTCAAACTAGTTACGGTCAACCATATAAATATTTTTGGGAACAATGTAATTCTCAACATCAACATTTTTAATTCTTGGATTAGCCCTGGCAAAGAGTTCAAAAAAAAAAATTAAGAAGGCCATTAACAAGTTATAGTCTCACTGAAGGAGAGGACATAGGGAAGTCTTGATAGTAGTGCAACATTATCCATAGAAATGGCTGCTCTCAGGCCAAAAACTTGTAGCCTTTTGGTTGTAAACCTAAAGACTCCTATCACTGTACTAGATAATTCCTTTTTATAAAGATTGCAAAAACGTTTACTTGCCTAATCATCCAAAAGAAAAAGGCAATAAAAACATTGTCCCATGATTCAAAACACAGCAGTGTATAGGGATCAACCATTTACTTGAAGCACCATACAAATAAAGCACATAGAATAATGATTTGTGCCTCCTAACTCCTTGAGAACCATCTTGAGAACCCTCAAGATCAAAAAGGGGAAACATTAATAAACATGACAACAGGAGAATACGTTTCACATCTGTATTCAATAAATTATCAAGATGAAAAAGAAACATACAATTGCAGAGTTGTAGATATCAACCCACAATGAACTGTAAAAAAGAATCAATCACAAAAAACAGTTGTACCTTATTGCCCATGACAAAATTTAATGAACCAATACCCCGTCTAGTGTCTGCATCATCCAGCACATCATCATGGAGAAGACTCGCCACCTGAGACATGGAAATAATTGCATCAGTCTCCATGTGAACTGCTTGAAATGAAAGCAATAACATAAATTGTGAATTCAGAGCCAAAAAAAAATTGATATACTGGAAAATGAAGAAACTGGCAAACAAAAAACAATAAAAGATGCGTAACTGACATGAATCATTTCTGTAATTTCAGCAATGCATTGCTGTCTTGTACGTAGTTCTGATGCCAGAGTGTCTCCAACACCATTTGGTGTCAGTTCAGGTACATGCACATTCAAAGCCGTTGCCATAAGCAACAAAACCTGCACAAAGCACCCCCCTTATTCCATAACAGAAAAGATTGAATGAGAAACAAATAATCAAACATTAAACACCGTAAACTATAGAACAATTAACAATTTTGGACAGTAAGACTTGGGCAATGCGCTACATAAGTCTCCTAAGATGTGAACTTATCAAAGAGGTGGAGAGATATAAAAAAAAAAAAATAAAGAAATAAAAGGCAATGAAAACGAATAAAATTTTAACAAGAAAAATTAAAAAACAAAGTGCTTGAGCTATATCAACCAATGATTAAGTACCAGAATCAGGCTAGGTACGTTTGCTTTCCAAAAACAATTATAAGTCAAACTTATTTAATCCAGCTAAGTTACTTTCCTTCCTATAATTAGCTAAATAACTTCCTCATATGTTGGAGTAAGAGAGACAATGCTTGTTTGAACAAATTCTAACATAATAAGAAAATAAATAAAATTCTGAACAACCAATTCTTTTAATTTTCTCCCAAAATAAGTATTCTTAAAATCTTCACCCAGTGATGCACCATCAAATACAATTTTGGAATTGCTAAGTTTTGAGGCCAGATATTAGGAAAAGTAATGACATCGGATATTTGATAATGGGCAAATATTGCAAACATGAGGCAAGTTTCAATTGAAAAAGTAATTGAAAGAATCAGCAAACTTCAGTTTTTCAGCCTTGAGTGCCTAGAGAGATTTTTTGGCTCAAAAGGAACACCCTGAAAAACCTTCGGAACTGCTGGAAGAAAATTATTGACAGAAAACCATCAAGTGAACTCTACATATTACACTTACACCAATACTTAAATCAAAAATCTGTGGATAAATTCCAACTAGGAAAATAAGAAGAAAACTCATGATCAACATAGATTACTAGAACTCATAACAGGCTAACAAACAAAATTGAGAAGAAACATTGATAATTAGCTAAAAATGTTTAAGGTACATACTGTCGGACGAAACCTTTTTCCTTCTACTCCCATCTTGAAGAAGTACTCAGCAGCCGACGCAAGCTTTGGTACCTAGATGACATTGAAATCCAAATTTGAGAAAAAATTGTATTGAATCCGTACTACATCAAAATATATGTACACATATTATTTCCAATGAATAATATATATATATATATATATATAGACAGATAGAGAGAGAGAGAGAGAGAGAGAGAGAGATTTATGTCCAATAATCCCACCAAGTAAAAAAAAAATAACTCAAAGAAATGACAGGAGATAGAGCAATTAGATACCTCAGCAACTACCATCTCCCGCAGTCTACTAGCAAGGAGTGATAGTTCATCAGCGACAAGTGAAAAGGGGTCAAGTTGTTCCTGGAAAAGAATATTTCCCAATCACAAATGAGGGGCCAAACATATTGTCAAACAGAAAAATAAATATGATATGCAAGAGATCAGGAGCAGCATCAAAAAAAATAATTAGAAGCAACATAAATAGATTTAAATAATTACCAGTGCTTTTTGATAATTTATTACTACAGCCTACAGATTTGAGAAATAACGAAATTCTAGAAAAAAAAAATCAATTGTATGGCTTAATTTGAAAATTTTCAATTGACTGCAGAAAAAACCAAAACCTTAATTCAAGGACTAAATAGTTGGACGGAATGAAATTATTCAGGACCCACTAATTTGGTTTTAAAAATTGAGGTCCTCACTAGTGAATTTTGCTTAACCTCAAGATCTAAATATTCATTATAGTAATTCAACCTAGAACCTTATATGATTTCTGCTGTAACTTTAAAATCAAAATTCCAAGCGGTATTAACTTTTTAACACCCAACAAAGCACACATAGGCAGATTAATACCTAAATGATTTACCAAAACCCATAAAATGGAAATGGAGAGGAGGGGTGATAAATAAAGTAGAGCAGGGATTAAAATAAAATCAAGTATTAAAATCTTTATTTCATCTAGAAAACCTTGGAAGTCGAGGATGAGTTAAAAGAAATGCACAAATGCTCAATATGCATTTGATTTTAATCAGCTACTATGCTAACCAACATTCAACTGCATCGAAACACTTGGAGTTTTTCAGCTAGTAGTCGTTGTTGGTAGATGATAGTTATATGCTCACAGCTCATAGATATTAAGTGTTTGGTAAAACTATTGCTATTGTTGCTTGTAAAATGACCAACATGGACATATTAATACCCAAAAAAAAAAAATAGTTTCTCGCATTTTAGTAATTTACAAGGTAGAATTTAGACATTTTACTTTAGCTCGTAAGAGCTGTTACTGTTCCTAACAGCTCCCCACTCCCAAAAAGCTTTTCCAGACATTCACTCAGATATTGCACAGTAGACATCTCATTAATTCTACCATTCATTATTAAGAGTACTGAATTATATGTTGACAGCATTCTTTTTTATTTGTTTTAAAAGTAAAACAAAAGGTTTGAAACCCTAAAAACACTGACATGAAAAAAATTATGCATCCTACAGTCATGGACAGCATATGGATGAGTAAAATGCACTTAACCTCAATTAAGGAGCTGCTCTGGTGATGAATTTTCTGTTTGAAGTCATATAAGGCAGGTGAATTCCAGGAATAAGTTTCTCCGCGATTGAAAACCTACTAATTCCCAAAAACATTCAAAAGGAAATATAAATTGTTAAGACATAAGTAAGAACAGCATATATTCCACCAATTCTCAAAAACATTAAAAAAACACACACACACAAGATTGGAATCTAAACACTGGGGGTATAATATATCAGGAAAGCCCAAGCAATATACCATTCAATAATTGAGAAACTAAGAAAACTATAAAATATCGTCCAATCCTACCCAAGATAACCAGATAAATGCATTATAATTTCTACTAAATCCAAATTTCCCAACTACAAAAGGCTCAATTTTCAGATTCCAAATATTCTTTATCTTAATCATTTCAGCTTACTCCCAACAAGAGCCATTATTGCACCAATTAGCACCCAAAACATTGTAGTTCCAATTACTCACACGCACAAATTAAAGAAGTGATAAGTAAATAAAAATGATAAAATCAATTGTCATGCTTGCAGCTAAATTGATTTTATCATCTTTATTTAAAATTTCCATTTAGAGTTGCATCTAAATCCATGTTAGAATAACCCATTAAACACTTGAGGTTTCAAGCAATCATTTTAAGCTCAACCGTCACTTCACTGCCTTTAAAAGCGGCCAGCCCCAAATCATTGCTTCTTTACCAGCATACAACCAAAAAATAAATAAATAAATAAGAACCCATTAACAAATATCTCCATTTGGTAACAGAGAAGATGAAACAAATAAGAATCCATTAACAAATATCTAAAACCAGTCAAATTCCATTTTCTTCGAAGTCAAACAGTCTAAACCAATCATAGTGAAAAAAGAAATAAATAAATAAAGTTCCTTATTACCTTTTCAGTAGAGTCTCCAAGAGAGTGGGAACTATTGGAGAGAAGTAATGGGTGTAATAGTAGTAGTCGTCGATGAGAAAGAAACCAACGGCTGCCGCTTCTCGAAATCCGTGAAAATCCCCGCCCGAAAAGCATCGCCGCCAGTCTTTTCTCAAGAGAAACGAAGCTTTAGAGGAGGAGGAGAATAGTAGTCAAAAACGAGGCAGCCAGAAAATAGAAACAAGACCCCAACCGAACGGCTACGTAAGCATGAGAAAAACTGAAGCAGTGCTCAATCATTGGTGTATGTATTGTTCTTTCCCATTCGAAGCCTATATTTAAATCAAATAATCGATGATCAATAATATGATTAAAAAAAATAGTAACGTCAAATGAAAAAAAAAATTATGAATTCTAAGAGCATCCAAATTACGCACTTTAAGCAGCAATATAACGATGAGTGTATATATAATAATATCTATTTCCAGTGTTTATGGGTAGTTTTATCGGTTTAGAATAAAAAATCTTAATCAAATAAATAAAATTAATTTTTTAATTTTTTAATTTTTAATTAAATTAAATAATATGAAAAAATATTCAAATTAAAATTATTTAAATTTGATTTAATAAAATTAATAAATAAATAAAATAAAAAATTTGAAAAGATCATATAAATTTAACAAACAATAAAATAAAATCATATTTTAAAATAAAAATACATTATAGTATTTTAAAAAATAACTCTCTAACTATTTTAGAAGAACAATGAAATAATTAATAGATTCATCCACTTAAAAATATATAAACTCAACTTTTAAAAATAGAAGTAAGACCATGGTTTTAAATATCAGTCGTTACGTTTTAGGTTTTTTTATGTGGTCGTGATCGATATTACCGTTATATAACGGTTAAAAAATAAATAACCAATATCGGTCGCGATGGCCATTATTTAACGATAACAGCCGTGACACACCGTTATATAACGCGGTAGATAAAAAATTTAATATTTTAAAAATTTTGATAAAATTTTTATTATATTTTGTTGACTTATATTTTTTATTTATACTTTTTGTTAAATAATAGAATGAAAAATAACAATAAAAATATTATTTATCTTAATTATAAAATTAATATATGATGACAAATAAAAAAATTAATATTACAATTGTCAACAATTTACCTTATATAATTATTAATTAACGTTAATATGTTACTTTAATATTTTTATTTAGCTTATTAAAAATAAGACAAAAAGAAAACTATTATAATTTATAAGTTTTTTTGCTCTTGCAAATTGCAAATACAACAAAATTATCAGTGGTTGATTTATATTTTTTAGAAAAAAAATATTATTAGGAGTTTAAGACAAACAAAAAGGTACAATAATGAAGAAATCTTTTTACACAATTTTTGTTTTTTACATTCTGCAGAGTAAAGTTATAACTTATTGTTGCTTTTTAATAATTTAACAAAAAATTTCAAATTTTCAATTCAAAACTTCAATAATTAATGATGTACAATAATTCAAAAAAGTTAGAGGAAACAAACTATTTATAACAATATTCATATTTGATGCGTTCAATTCCAAAATGAAGAGCAACTGAGTAAAAATAAAACTATATAAAAAATCAAACTCTCTCAATTCAATCTATAAACAATTAACCGATAAAGTAACTTTTTTTTTTCTAAGTAATTAAATTATATTGATTTAATTAAATTATTTTATTATTTTTTTAGTTAATAGTTATTATCATTATCATTATAATTAACATTTCCATATATTTTTCATTAACAACATTATTATTGTTGTTATTATTATTATTAGATTTAGACAAGCATGCTAGTTTATTAATTTTTTTTATTAAAGTTAGTTAAATTAATTATTTTTCATTATCATTATTATTGTTGTTATTATTATTGTTATTATTATTATTATTATTAGATTTAGACAAGTATGCCAGTTTATTATTTTTTTTTTTAATTAAAGTTAGTTAAATTAATTATTTTTCTTTATCATCATTATTATTGTTGTTATTGTTGTTGTTATTATTATTATTAGATTTAGACAAGCATGCCAGTTTATTAATTTTTTTTATAAAAAATTTAGTGCATATATTTAATGTCTAATTTTAGTAATATTTAATTTATAGCATTTTAAGATTACTTAAAAATATAATTTCAAATCATCATCATTATGATTATTATTAGCATAAGCTATCAACTATAATATTTGTAATTTTAGTAATACTTAATTTTATTGAATTTTTCATTATTCAAAATTAAAATTTCAAATTATTGTAGGAA
>CANXYC010482185.1:0-10189 GCA_948193065.1 Aleurites moluccanus
AACGTGCACACATGCTTGGCCAGGCATGCGCCTAGAGCTCATGGCCCCCTCTAGGTGGAACACCGATAAAAACCCTATCGACTGGGCTCCCAAAGTGCACAATGGACCAATGAATTTACTCTCATTGGGAAGAGCGTTCTATCCATGGGTCATGGGTTTCAATCACATAGTAAGTATATTAGTCGCGGGACCATCATCATACAACAATAATTCAAATCGGTTTCACAAGTAAGATCATGTGAACTTGATCCAAGGATATTGATCAAGCCATTCATAATATATAGTTTATGAATACATAGGTACAATAGGATAACAAATGCAAGAATAATTGGTTGTAATACTTCCAAAGGATGGTAATCAAACAAAGTGTTTATACTTACCTCTTGCACAATTCCCTTAAACTTTCCGTAGCAAACTGCTCACTTAATTTTCCTCAATCAAATTCTGAATTCTCCTCCTAAGAAAATCCCAAGTACACGAAAATTAGGGTTTCTCCAATAACCAATGTTCCACATGATTTCTATTAATTAATTATCTTAGAATCTCTATTCTTAATTCCCAACAACATCCCATTAATTTCTCTTAAAGAAAAACTGTATTAAATTCCACATTAAATTTCGGAGTTACTGTTCACAGCAGTTTAATCCTTTAAAATTCTCCCACATTAATTACCATTAATTTCTTCAGATCACTAGCAATAAATTCTATATACCCAGAATTAATTATCCTAACCTATAGACTTAAATAAATCCAAAGAAAATAACTTAAGAAGAAAATTTACCTTATTTTCCTTCAAACTGAGTTTTCTGCAAACTCTACTCAAAATTGATGATTCTGTCTTAATAATAGACTAATCTAGAAGTCTATTGCATTAATCTCAGCCTTAATGCCTTAGAATAAAATATAGAACAAATTTGAGAAGAAGACTGAAATTGAAAAAGGAAGGAAGAAAGAAAAATCGTGAAAATCGCTGCTGGTTATTGGGGTTAAATAAGCCTTTGCCCAGAAACACGCTGACCAGCTCGCCTCGCGAGACCTGCCTCGACAAGGCCACCTCGCCTAACCAGCTCGCCATGCCCACTTCGCATTCCCAGCTAGCACTTGCCAGCTTGCCATCTTTGATCCGGCATGGTTGCCTCGCACGATCCAGCTCGCATATGTTACCTTGCGTATGCTGCCTCGCCAGACTCTCCTCGCAACTCATCCTCGCATAAGCCACCTCGACAATGCTCCTTCGCCTCTTCGCTTCTTCGCAAACTGCCACCTCGCACATCTCTCTTCGCACAATGCCTCCTCACATAGTGCCTCTTCGCCAACTGCTCTTCGCCTTAGCTTCTCGCCAAACTTCTTCGCCACTTTGCCATAATGCCGCCTCGCACTGCCATCTCGCGAAATGCCTTCTCGCTAAAGGCTGACTCTCCATAACTAAATACTTCTAAGTTAAACTCTTGCCTGAACATACCGCCTTAAGCCAGCTCGCAAATGAGCTACAAAAGTCCAAACTTACCAATTCTTCTTGCCACTTACAATCAACAAGCAGGAACACAACATATCAAATTTTCACATCAAACAAATCAACATTCAGATAGTGGTGACTCTCCAAAAGTCACCCAGACTCCTGCCTCAAAGTTTGACCGAACAGTCCTGATACAAAACACTCTCCATTGAGATCGACTTATCCAAAAATTCTGAAATTTTACAGGCATCATCTCAATGCACAAAGAAACATTTTTCATGTTCACCAATTTAGCTAATTCTGCCTCAGTCACTCCCAGTAATTCCAACCAAACACTGCATCTCTGCAGAAATTCTCAACTAGACCAGCCTTGGTCAATTAGACACAACTTATCACACACACAGAATTTTATCAAAACATTTTACAGAATTATAACTAAGACATAAATTAAAAACTTTCATATTTTACACTTTATCAAATTATATCTTTAGGAGCAAGAAATGATCAACACTTAATTTTGCTGCAACCTCAAACAAAAATTTTCTGAATTATTTCAATATTCTCATTTAAAATTCTAAATTCTCCAAACATAAAATATCAATAAATATACTTCAAAATGGCAGATATTACATTTATACTTGGAAGGCATATTGAGAATTTGGTGTATGTTTGATATGAAATGATAAACTAAGTGTTTATAAGTTCTTAACTTAGCATCTTAATGATGAATATGTGTAATGTGAATGAAATATGATGATAGAAAGGCATTTGATGCATAAAAGGTATGAAAAGTGTTAAAAGTGTGATAAAAGGCCTTTGGTGTATAACATGTGTTTATGCATGCTGTTATGCTTTAATATCATATGATATGTGTTTTGATATGAAGTATAGTGAGTTTTAGTCTTATCAGAGTGATTTGGTTATTATAGGGGAAAGTTCCCAAGTGAGAGCCGCCGACGGCGAGTCGCGGGCTGGCTAGGGTTACTGGGGAAATATTTTGGAAGTTTTGCTAAGAGGTGAGTCCATATATATGATTCATGAATTATTCATTCATAAGTCATGCATTTATGCATATGATATGATATCCTTGATTGAAAACCATTAATGATCCATTTTTGGGTAGTTTTGCTAAAATGACCTAAAATAGAGCTGTCGAAATGCCTAAAACTGGCCTAAACTTTGAATTGCTATAAAATTCATTTTGAAAGGCTTTTTGGTATCAAACTAAGCCCAATTATCTATTATATATATGTATTTATCAATTGTATAAAGAAACTACCATGGAAATATTGATTTCAAGGCAAATCAGAAAGTGCCTGAAAAATTAGAAACAGACTCGTAGTTTAGGGGTGTCAGTTACACTGGCGCAACTGGGCCCCGGCGGCCAAAATTTTCACATTGAGTTAAAATATTTCTTTGATCCCTATAATATTATTTATCATCATTTAAGTCATATTTGAGACGTATATTGATATATTCATGCTATATGAGACATTTGCATATAATATGTTATAACAGGACTACTTCGATGGTGTAGTTATAAATCCATTGGCTGTGTACACAGATTTATGTTATGATCTCTGCTAGGGAGAGGTAAATTCCCTATGCCATGGTGTGATTGGTTGGAAATGGTATAATTGGGTGGATATGTGATGGAAGAGAAGTGAACTAACAGCTTATTATATGATACGATATGACATGTTACAGGCTCCTGTTATATTATATGCATTATAGTTCATGATATGTATTTCATCATGCTATCACTAGTATTCATATTTACAGAATATTAATGGATAGATGTGACTTGTCATGAATAATATTACATACTTATATATATTGATTCACTGAGTATAATCTTATACTCACCCCTCAGTGGTTATATGTTTTCAGGACCTCAGTGAGGCAGCCATCCATTGGCTACATTACCATCAGCTTTTGATTACAAATGTATGTATTGAGGTCACTCCTATGTATAGAAGTTCCTTGGTATATAATGTATATAGGGCTTGGATTGGGTAAGAGTATAATGTTTAAATATGATCAAAATGATAACCAGTATTATGATATAAAAATGTTTATAATGTGCATATATGATATGAGATATGAATGTAAATTATGAAGTGCTTATTAAGTTGTGATTGATCAATGGAGGATAAAAGGGGATGTATGTTTTATTGAGAGTGTAATTTGTATGTGTTACAGATAACTTAAGTCAGAGATATAAAGGAAACTTTGTTAGATTTTCTGTAAGAATTAAATGATGTTTTAAAAAAAATTATCACCTAAAATGTATCACAGGTTAAGCAATGACTGTAAAAGTAAAGTTAAAGTAAAATCATAGGTTCTTCGAGGTACTAGTCGCCTAGGCATTATCCATACCCTAGGATCGTCATGGTCTAAAATTGGGCCATGACACCAGGACTCAAAATTATCTATAAGGGCCCAAACTTTATCGTCTGTCCTTATGCTTTGCTCCCTTGAAACTAAAACAGTTGAAACAAAGAATGCCAAAACCATCTTGACACTCTCTTCATCATCTATATCAACAAAAATGAACTTCTTGAAACAATGCATGACATCTTTCATTTTGATAACAGGACCAATAATCTTCATGCCAACTATTCTCCTTAATAGTCTAGGAGTTTCATCTGGGATGGCATTGTCATAATCACCTAATGGAAGCCCAATCACTAAGGTAAACTCCACTCTCCCAAACTTGAGCCTCAACCCACCAATATTGAATCATATTATACATGGGTCAATTAATTTTTCAGCATATATAGTCTCAACTTCATTTAAGATACTGTGATGAATCACATGCAAATGCATCACTTGTTTGTCACTTGAGAGAGCAACCTTGCACAAGCATGGACTTGACAAATTTCACATTGGCTAGAGTTTAGCAAATTCCTAATTTCTGCCACTCTATCAAAATGGGAGTACACAGTTATCTCTTCTTCTTTCTTACTATCAGAAGAACTATTACCAACAACTTGCAAATAAATTATAAAATTCAGTTAATATTCAAAACTGATTCATTATATTCAATTTTGACTAAGTTTCGACTTAATTTTGACTCAAAAATCTAAGTAATTTATTCAGGATTTATCGAAACTTAGTTTCTATGTCTATATAGTCTCAAACAAGTCACAAACACATAGTCAAAATAAAATATGTTCATGCATCTAAGTAGTTTATTATAAACTTAGTCGAAACTTAGTAGAAACTTAGTCGAAACTTAGTCGAAACTAAGTTGAAACTTAGTTTTTATGCCTATTTAGACTCAAACAAGTCATGAAAGCACAGTTGAAATAAAATATGTTCGTGCATCTAAGTAATTTATTATAAACTTAGTTAAAACTAATTTTTTATGCCTATTTATTATCAATCAAATCATGATAACAATCGAAATAATACATATTCATACATTTAAATAATTTATTTGAAACTTAGTCGAAACATAGTTTTAATTCCTATTCAATCTCAATAATTGCAAAACTACCAAAAACGACTACATTTTAACTGCATAAAACTACATTTAATCGCTTTTTAACCTTCCGACCTAATAAACCAACAAACTCAAAATATGTAGGTGACTTTTTTACTAATATAAGTCAAAACTTTTCCAGTTGAAATATGAAAAATTAGTGGAATAAACTTACCTTTCTCCTCTTGTCGGTCATTTTGAAGAATTTGAAGAAGACGGGTTTATAGGAAATAATGTGAATGATTCACAAACTTGATTCCCTGATTCTGAAGAATTAATGTGAACTAAAATGGAAGGTTTCGAAAGAAAAAACAAAAATAAAATGGAATGTGATGAATCACTGATAGAGATTTCGAATAGAGAAGAGAACGGAGACTGATATGGATAGTTTCAAAGAAATGAAAAAACTGCAATAGCGACTAATCGAAGAAAGCGTTCAAATGGGTCTTTTACCCTTCTTTTAGTCAAATGCTATATAATGGGAATTTTTTCATTAATAAATGTCAAGTGTCAAAATTATATAATTTAATAAATAGAGGTCATTTTTGCTAAAAATATTATATATAATGTCATTTCTATAAAAAAAAATTTTCTTTAGTTTTCTTTACATTACTTGGGAAATTATGGAAGTGACATTATGTATAATACTTTTTACAAAAATGACCTTCATTTAAATGATATTAAAATTATGACACTTTACATTTTAAAATTACATAATTACCCTTATTCATTGGATTTGACTTGAAGAAAATAAAAAGACCCATCACGAAACTGCCATTGCAAAACCTTTTTCTTCTTCAATGTTTCAAAACCATACTCTTCTACAACTTTTCAAAACTTTTCTCTTCTTCAAAACTACCATCTCAGCTTTCTATGTGTTCCTCATTTCAGTCCACGTCCTCTTCGTCTACCATTATCATTGTCTTCAATTTTCATTGTTCTCTATTTTCTTTGTAATTAGGGTGTGAAGTTTGATTCACCGCCATTATTAAACTCATCATCTGCTTCAAATATTTGGAAATGGCTGGCGAGAGAAGAAAGGTCAGTTTATTCCACTAATTTATTCATTATTCGACTGAGTTTCGACTAATTATCGACTTATTTCAGTAAAAATGTCAACTGCATATTTGGATTTTATAGTTTATTGGGTCGAAAGGTGAAAAATCTAGTAAATATAGTTTAATACAGTTGAAATGTAGTCGTTTTATCAAGTTGATATTTTTATTGAGACGAAATATGATTTTCGACTAAGATTCAACTATTTCGACTAAGTCAGAATATATTATTTCTGAAATGATCAAATAATAATTATTCTGTGTTACTGTGATTTCATTGACAATTTTGGGGCATAAAGAACTAGTTTTGACTTAGTGTCAACTTAGTGTATAATAAATTACTTTAAAGCACAAACAATATTTATGTAGGACTGGTGGTACTGCTTATTTTTTACTTAGTATTAATATATATACATTTAGACTAAGTATCAACTCAGTTTCGACTAAATTTTAAGTCAATACTGATTTGAAACTAAGTTGAAACAAAGTCGAAACTGAGTATAAATTGATTATATTGAATCAATTTTTAACATTTATTGAAGGTAATAATTGATTGCAGATTGTTGTTAACATTGAAGAGGAGGAAACTGCCAAAATTACTATTTACTCCCATTTTGATAGAGTTGTTGAACTAAGAAATTTATTGAACCATGCCCAATGTCAAATTTGTCAAGCCCATGCTTGTGCAAGGTTGCTCTTTCAAGCTCCAGAAGATCAGGTATTGCATTTGCAGGTGATTCACTATATCTTGCTAAATGAAGTAGAGCCCACATATGTTGAACAATCTATATACCCGTCTATAATGTGGTTCAACATTGGTGGTTGAGAGTCAAGTTTGGCTAATTGGAATTTGCCTTGGTGACAGAGCTTCCATTTAGTGATTATGACAATGCTATACTAGATGAAACTCCTTGATTATTAAGGAGAATAGTTGGCATGGAGGTTTTGAGCCTTATTATCAAGGTGAAAGAAGTAATGCATTGCTTCAAGAAGTTCATTTTTATCGACATAGATGATCATGAAAGTGTGAAGATGGTTTTTGCATACTTTGTTTCATCTGTGTTAGTTTCAAGGGCCTAGAGTATGAGGGCAGATAAAAAATTTTGGGCCTTGCAGATAATTTTAAGCATTTGGACTCATTCAAATGGGGTAGCTATGTATATAATTATACCATGAAGATTCTTAGAGGTGCTATTAGGAACTCTAACGAAAGTCATTCCAAAACCTATTCTTTAAGTGGGTTCCCAAATGCATTTTTTATAAGTAAGGCTTGTTAATTTTATTTACATTTCGATTATAATATGCTAACATTGCTATACAATTTGATATACTAATTATAAACATCCATTTGTTTCAGGTTTGGGCAATGGCAACTATATCATTGCTACATCAAAAAGGTATTTGCCAACCAATGGAACATAAGATTTTTCCAAGAATATTCAGATGTAATTCTCATTACAATCAGAAATTGCGCTATGGATATGTAAAAGAAACAATATTTTCTAATAAGGTATAAATATTTTTGTATGTTTTGACTATGTTTCTATTTATTACGATGATATTTCAATTTCGACTAAAATTATAATTGAGTCAAAATGTTATCCAAACTTAATCGAAATTAGTCGAAATATTTTGATCAGAGTCCTAATGTTGTTTGATTATTTGGAATAGCAAATATGATGACTCCTACCAATGAAAAAATTAAGGAGCTTGAGGAACATTTTTCTGGTGGTTTTCCATCCACATCACCAAAAGGTGTTTCCCCCAGTACTATTGAATCTTTATCATCTTCTCAGCCAGTAAAGGAAGAATCAGCACCTAAACTAGCCTTTTCACATCATGATATTGCTTCCATATCATCAACTATTAACATAATGAACCATATAGATAAAATATTCAAGATGATACAAAAAGAGCAAAATGAGAGGTTGGACAGAATCAAAGAAATTCAACAAAAGAAAAATGAGAGGTTGGACATAATGAAGCAAGTTCAACTGAAGTGGAATGAGAAGTTGGAAAAACTTGATAAACAACAATATAGACTTATGAAGGATGTGAAGGCTATTTTGGATATTATTATTGCTCTTGTCAATCCAACAAAAAGGCCAAGGACTGAATCCCCTTCTTTTTATACTACTTAAGTGGTTGTTGATTTTGCTCTACAACTACAGTCATCAACACTTAAACCAGTGGATACATCAACACGTTAAAGGGTGGAGGATTTAGTTCAAGAACATGTGGAGTCATATGCTCAAACTCCAAGTATTGTTCCTCCAGTGGAGACATCAACACAACAAATGATGGAGGATTCAGCTCAAACTCCATTTAAGACATCAACACAAGCACTAGAGAAGTCTTTAACTCAACCACTACAATAGCCACAGTTGGAGTCATCATTGTTGTGACAAGTGGATGAACTAGAACTGCCAGCACCAATGCCAAAAGAGGAGTCATTAGTTAAATCTCCATTGGATATATCAGAACAAGACATAGAGGAAGTAAAAAAGGACATTGATTTGGAAACGAAGATTGTAAAAGAGAAGAGAGAGAGCTATTTAAGTAGATACATGAAATCTCCTTATATTATTGAGGATCCTCCAGTAAAAAAGTAGAAAGTGGAGACATTCAACTTTGAGGATACATCGGTAGATGACTACCATAAGTGGATAGTTGATGGTTATCCCATTCTTCTTAATGAGACAGTAGATTTGAATAAAGAATTCTACACTGAGCTGAATAATCCTGAAGGATAGACTAACGATGAAGTAAGTTATCCAAAATCTACTCTACTTTGTTATAATAATTTTATCCATGTTTTGATATGCTAACGCTTTGGTTTGAATTTTAGCATATGGATTTCAATTCATATATGTTGTGGAAGAAGCTCATCAAGGAAAGAGATAATGGTATAGACTCTCTAAGACTTGCAATAATAGACATCTATTTCTCAGTAAGTTTGCTCTAATTAACATTCAGACTTAGTTCGACTATATTCCGACTTAGTTTGAATATATTATGACTTCATTTGACTATATTCCGACTCATTTTAACTATATTTCGATTGACTTAAATCTGTTTACTTCTTGATTAGGTGAAATAAATGCATGTTATGAAGCCAGGGTCCAAAATAAATGGAAGAAATTTTCAAATGTGTTAATTGTAAAGTATGTTAAAGGCTCTACAAACTTTAGGTTGCCTTGGAAGGATGCAGATATAGTGATATTCCCATTTAATGTAGGCAATTATTGGATTGTTGTACAGTTGGACCTAAATCATCATATAATCAAATATTATTACTCATTGGACAACGTTAACTACAGAATACATATTAATCGAGTTAAAACTATGTTGCAACTAATTTATCAAGCAAACGATATGTACAAATTAAGGAGAATAAAGAAGCCTTTAAAGTGGGTAGTCATTGAAATGCCTAGCAACCAACAAGAAAGGTAAGCCCGCTTAAATCTCATCTATTAACTTTTTTTACTATATTTCGACTAATTTGGACTTTATTCTGACTTGGTTTCAGAGGTTACAATTGTGGTGTTTTTGTTATCAAGTGGATATAATGTATGGTCTTCAATAAGGACTTGAACCCGATCAAACAAGAAGACATGTGTCACAATCCGCTCTCGCGAGCCGCCATGGTCCTAGGGCACGGGAGATGCCAATGGCGATCGGCACCCGTAGAACCCCATATCAGTCCTATCAATACAATGTGCATGTATAAAATCTCTATTCATTCATTATCAATCACAACCTGTCATATATTCTCAATCAACTGTATTAACAATACCCACAGGATCATAACAATTATGACATATATTTTTTTTTCCATATCATAGTATCATCATTTGGACACATGTTCATTTCCTAGCTAACCCGTACATACCCATGAAGCAGCTAGATTATGAACACCAAAATATAATTGTTATACAAAATAAGTATCTGGAATGTACATCAGATATTTGTTGCAAAATCCTCAGAGAAACGGAAGGCTGGATTCTGCAACTCTAATCCTCTCCTAAAAGGGGTAAACAATGAGCAGTGAGTATAGATGATACTCAGTGAATTCACATGCATCGCAATAACAATTGGGTCAGGCAATAAGGATATCAATCGAATATAATCAAGAACTGAATAATATCAAGTTCATAAGGTATCATCAGTAGGATACAACAATATCATATA